>PVLD010006944.1:0-95803 GCA_004027595.1 Dinomys branickii | reverse complement strand
CACCTGCCCTCTGCTTTCACTTTCTAATCTGCTGGGCCATGATAATTCAGTTGATTAAGAAACTTAATCATATGTGTAAATAAGGGGAATATTTTCCTTTTCCCCAAAATACTATATCTTTAGTAAAAGGGATCTGAATAGTTATTTTAGGAGTTAGAGGCTTCTTTTCTTTTTTTCTAGTTTCTCAAATGTTCTGATACTGAGTGAAGTTTCCTGGAAAAGAAGGATTTTCTCATACACGTAGAACTGAGTAAATTGGGATTTGGGGATAAAATTATTCTTCATTAATGAAAATAATTACAAATTTATTGAGTAGGATTGATATGCTTTTCTGAATTTTCTAATAATAATAATGGTATGTAATGTTATTGATAGTTAGTATGGATGATTTAAAAACCTTATGTATGTATTTTAAAATTTATTTTATTTAAGTAATGCTGACATATTTATATAGCAGGCATTGCAAAGTCATATACAGATCAGCTTACTAACTGTTACAGAACAAAATGTTCTGAAACACTGTGTCATTTTTATTTCTTTTGCTTTGTTTTGTTTTTGTCTACGTTGTTGGTATTTTGCTAGTGTGCTTTTTTCTAATTCTCTCTAAAATAAAAAAAGTGTTACAAACCTTTACATGCAATATATTCATTTGTGTCTCACAAATGTTAAAGATTTATAGATGGGGAACTGATGTGTTCCCTGAGTTCTACACTTTTCTCAAGGCCTTCAATGTACCAAGTGGCGGTAGAGCCAGCCCCGAAAGGCAGGGCTGTGTGGGGCCTGCGGTGTGATCTTGCACTGTAGGTGCTCCCACAGGCACTGAGCAGAGGAAGTGGATACACTCTGAGAACATGAAGCCGGTATTACTAAACCTCATGGTTCAACGTGAAATTGGGATGGTCCTCTACTGGGATAAAATGGGATTTGAGGCGATCTCTACCAAAGAGGAAGATGAAATAGGCTTGGAGTATCAGGTTCTGAGTGTGAATTATCCACTCTCGCCCTGCAGAGATGGGATTATTTAAAACGTGCCCTCATCCAGTTTCTGATTGGATCTGTAGGACTTTTATACCCGATTTCTCAATGCGTTCATACTTTTCCTAGATCACCAGGTTCTGGGATTAAGTTAGTTGATTCAAACCAGGTTTTGCTCTCTGAATCTGGAAGTTACATTGCCTGAGAGACTTCCTCATTTGTGGATTGGTACTAGAATAGTTGAGAGTCAAATGAAATAACAGTTCTTAGTAAACAGCGTGGCTTAAATATATGTTACCAATACTGTCATTTGAAAATGTATTCTGCAGAATGTTGGCAGTATATCAGCCAAAAAAGATTACTTCTGTCAAATAAATTTTGGAAATAATTCTTTCTTTCTTTTCCTTATATTATAATAAAAGTGCTTTAAAAGTCTGTATTGAGAACATTCTTAACTTTTTTAAGCTCTCAGTTCCCAAATTTGCTTGAACACAGAGCCCATATGTGTACGTGGTGCGTTTGTGCTGTGCACGTCTGTGTGTATAAATCATCCAGTACACACGCGACTATTTCACGGGACACATCACTAGGAAATGCTATCCTTCCCTAACATAGCTCAGATGGAAGTGACAGAAATGTGTGCAGTGGAGACTGATATGATCTTTCCCACCTAGATTGTATCAATACATTCAAATATCCCTGCTAATGGGACTGAGGATATTGGAAGATAGGTCCTCTGTAGTAATGTGTTATAAAGAAAAACTCTTTGCTGTGGCCCTCTGAACTGTACCCCTTACCACCAGCACCACCATCACAATGTCATCCTCTTCACCACTGTTGGTATCAACACATCCTCACCGCCATGTAACCAGAGGTTAAGTACACATTGAGCATGATTTGCTTACACTAGTCATTTTATCCTAATAGCCACTCTGTGAGATAAACATTCCACTCTGATTTTTATTTATGGAATTCAAACTTCATGAAATTATATGCCCAAAATAAAAGAACTAAATATAGAATATTCTTTTGACACATATCTGTCCTGGAAAGCAGCTTAAATCATTACTAGTGAGAATGATTGCCACTCAGGAAGTTGTAACAATAGTTCACTCAGGCTGGGCCAGTATCTGTGTGGCTGGGCATTTTTTTGTTTGTTTGTTTTTGTGGTACCGGGGATCGAACTCAGGACCTTGCACTTGCCAGGCAAGCGCTTATTCAACTGAGCTATATCCCCAGCCCGTGGTTGGGCATTTTAGAAGTATGTCCCCTAGGAAGTGAGTTTCCTTGTAGCTGTGCATTCTCTGTGTGTATGAGATGAATGGCTCCACGGAGGCTCACGCTGGAGGGATCCCGGAAGCTGCAGCGGGGAGCACGGCACATTTAATGACAGGAATCATTTTGCTGCAAAAAGCACAATCTCTTTCTTTTTAATTTCTGAAGAGTGAAGCTGAACTTCATCATATTGACTAAAATTATGATCTATTATAGGCTTTTATGACTCACTGAAAGATCCAGACTCAAACCTGGAGACAAACATTTGGTACAGAATGAGAGACTCAGAATTATGCAGGACAGTTGTCCTGCAAACTATGTCTGGGCAGAAAATCTGGCCTGTCACCTATTTTTGCATGGTCTGTGATCTTAGAATGATTTTATCATTTTAAAATGGCTATACATGTACCTTTATAATGTTGTGAGTTTTATTTTTTGGCTTATGGACCTTAGCACATTTCTCTGATCTTTTCTGAAAAGAAAAAAATTTTCTGAAATCTGATCTAGGATATTAATTTTATAGACTCTGACCAATGTTTTCCATTAAATAATATAAAAGAAAGATCAAACACCAACTTAGCTTAATCACTGTTGAAAGACATGGATCATTGCAGAAAATATTATCCATGGATGGAATGGTCAATTAGAGCTTTACAGCAGATTTAACTTATGTATTGCAAACCTTAATGCGTATGACAGTCATACATTTCCTGCCCACTCCTTCAGAGTTAATGAAAACTGGGATGGGCGCCTCACAAGTTATGTCACTGAGACTTGTTTCTCCTAATGGGTCAGGGAACTCGATCTCATTCTGTGCCTGAGTGAGGACTGATGTCTGGGGCTGTTAAATGTTCCTGCTCTGTGCATCCGAAGCATAAACAAGAGAGGATCTGAGCAGAAACCAGAAGAGAATCAAGCCAACACACTGCTGCCTGAGTGCAGACAGCTCTGTAGCTCTTGGCTTCAGGAGGCTCTGAAGATTCTTTCCAGTGTGGTAGACATCTCCCACTTGCGGACAGGGTGTGCCTGAAAGGTATGCAGCCCAAACTGAGTTGTGCTGCAGAAGATATGCATCTGGAAAACTTTGTACTATAAAAGCAAAATGTCTCCTTTTATACTTATCCCACGTTGAAGTAATATTTCAAATATAGTCTTTAATTAACTTCACCTATTTCCTTTTACTTTTCTTTGACATGCATACGAAGGAATTTAGCATTGTTAATTTTCTTCATAATATGATCCTGTTGAAATAGATCCAGCTATTTTGATTCTACAAAATTCTGCTACCTATAAACCCTACCCTTCCACCCTACCTCTCTTTCTTTTGCTGAAAATAGACTAAGTTAGTTTTAGCTAACGAAAATGACAGAAAGAAATCTTTGATATGTTTGAAAACTTCTGGCCTGTCCAACTGCAAGTATGTTATGCATTGATCTGATTTACCTTTGCCTAAAATACTTACACATCATTTCTTAATACAGTATAACACAATAGTAAAAACTATATTTATTCAGTGTATACACGGGAGCATATATTATACTAAGTGCCATTTAATTTAATCTCAATATCATTCCATTCATAAAATAGAAAAGGGAAGCATAGAGACTTGTGTAATTTGCCCAAAAGTGACACACCTAATACAGGATGGTGTTTATTTGATAATGAATCTGATATTGTTGAACTTTACACCATCTCAGTCATGAATTGATGGTGTCTGTGTCAGTTCTAGGTTGTGGCATGACTTTTCTTGACTTGGTGAGTATGTGTACAGCTCATATCGTCCATCAAGAGTCCCTGAAAGGCCCTAAGGAAAGTAAAGAAGAAAAGCTATCCAAAAGAAGAAAAGAAACTATGTCTTGCTTCTCTCTTCTACTATGTGGTCAGATAGCATTCAAGAAACTTAGATGAAGTCCCTGCTACTTTACCACTCATGAAAAACTGAGCTTCCCATATTCTGTAGAAAATATTGTTATAATCCAGCCCATCAAGAGGCTGGAGGACTGCAGCACTTTGGGACTATGTTCTAATCAGTTGAACCTTTGTGAGCTGCAGGAGACTGGGATTCACCTTGGCTAAAGGTTGGCCTCAATTTCCTGTTTGCTGGCTGCTGACTCTGCCACTACACTCACATCAGGATGGACTCCCCAGGGAGGATCTTTCCTCAGTGCTCGGAATGGAACCTTATTCTCCAGGAAAAGTTAATTCACATCATATGTGAGAACAAAGTCCTCCCAGAGAGTAGATTATTTTTGTTGGCTCTTTATAGATCAGGCTCAATAATAAAATTTTAATAATGATGGTAATTATGCTATAGAAATGCAGTCTTCAGAGTGTTATTCTTTGTATAGACCATTTAACAATCTTAATTTTACTGCATATTTCTTTTGGTCAGGAAATTGTTTAGTTTTTATTCATCATATTCTTTTGTCACTGGTATACTGAGTTTCCAGATGCTTATTATGCTCCGTGCCTAATTATCTATTGGAACAATTACATTAACTACCC
This sequence comes from Dinomys branickii, assembly GCA_004027595.1. Taxonomy (NCBI): domain Eukaryota; kingdom Metazoa; phylum Chordata; class Mammalia; order Rodentia; family Dinomyidae; genus Dinomys; species Dinomys branickii. The sequence continues at coordinate 91,048 of PVLD010006944.1, read as the reverse complement.
TATCACTTGAAAAATGATGAAAAACGTTTGAAAAGTTAAAGAAGAGTGATAAGATTATACTGAATAGCTTTTTCTAACTTTTTTGGAAATGCATACTGAAATTGTTAAGGAATAAGCTGAAACCGTCATAATAAATGAAATAAATGCAATGAATTAATCTACTTTGATGCTGGGCAAGTGGTCCTGTGAAATACACACATGGCCCTTGTGTTCCCATTCTTGATCTAACCCATGATAATGACACTGAAATGGGGAGGGAGAGCCTACTGGAAACCGAGTCAAAATTCATGGGAAAAGTCGCTAGAGCCCTCCAGATATGTGCTCTATCTGCCCTGAACACACGTTAGGAGAACGCAATCTGTGAAAATCCTTAGCAAGTCTAAAGAATACCTTTTTTGCAGACCTGCCGTTTCAGAAGCTATTACTTTGGCTTGTTCTTAGTCCGATCCCTTTGGAAAAACGTGACATAGGTTTCAGCTTTGTAATGGTGGAGATCCTTCTCCGATTCTGCAGCCGAAACCGTATTTGTTGAACATGCTGTCAGAGGGGCCCTCTGAATTTGAAATCAGTATTTCATGAAGCCCAAAGTACAATTTCCAATTTTTTCTTCTTCCCCAAGTCTGCGTTCTCTTAGGCAAGTGTGAAGTGAGTTTAATTACTGATCAGTGCTTATGCGTTTAAGGGTTTAGGGTGCTGTTCACGCAGGGTCCACAGTCTGTCTTTGTTTTCTTCCTCCTACTCTTCTCCGCATGACCTCTTGCTGCCTCCGCCGCCACGCCCACTGCAGGGCACCGGGGCAGCGCTGCCGCTTTCTGATTTCCTTTCCTTCTGGAGAATGAGTTCAATATGTTTCTCCATAGACCCCTCTCTTCAAAAGAAAACTGAAAACTAAGTCCATCAGAAGTAACTTCAAAAGCCAGACTGCTGTTCTACAAGCCCCTGGAGCTGGCATGTGCTTCACAGTGCGTGCCCGGGCAGATGGAAGGGAACCTTTCCAAAAGGCCGCAGTGGGAGTGGCAGGTGGCTCCTGAGTTGTTTTCTGGTCAGGAACAAAAAGCCCCGGTCTCTTGTTATGGCTGCTCCGTCACTTTTAAGAGTCCGTTTGGAAGCTTTTGACTTCTGGTACAGAAAAAGAGGAAAGGCTGAACTGTACACCTTCTAGAAGTAACAATGGTTGGACGAGGGTGACTTAGAGGAAAAGGCAGAGCATTTCACTGTGCCTTTTCCCCTCCTGTTTAAAGAAAGAGAAAATGAGGATTTTCTAGTTTTAGGTTCAACCTATACCCATGAGGCTGGGAACTGCTCGTAATTCAAGAAAAATGGATTTTGTTTTGTCTGTATTTGTTTTAATCACCCTCAGTGTGTGCAGTGTATCGCTGCAGTTTAGACATACTCATTTTCTCCTCGGTCTTGTCACGTGGATGACTTAAATGTTTTTACCTTGCATATGCTGCCCTTGAGCTTTCTACCTGTGTGAGCATGTGAATTACCTCAGGTGATAGCTGATGAGTGCTGTAATACTATCAGAATGCTATAGAATACTACGAATAGTAGTACACTAGCTAATTAGTACTATCATAGTGCTGTGCTATTCATACTAATTGTCTAATTAAAAGAAATTTTACAAAGTTGCTTATTTGATATTTTGACTCTAAAATAAAAATTCATACTGAGAGTTTGGGGATACACTGTTCCTCTTGGCACTCAGGGTCTATCATTCTCCTCTTGACCATTCAGAGAGGCTACTTCTTGCCTGCTAGACACTACAATATTCTTGGTTATAATACTCCTTTCTTCCCTTCAAAACACTGGAAGAATGTCTCTTTATATATACTTTTTCAGCAAAAAAGTTTCACAGGAGCTTAGTCTTTGCAGATAACATACTAGTTTTGTATTTTATGGGTTCTTTCAATGTCTTGGTCTCTTTGAGTGATTTACTCATATAGTAAGAGCTTTACAACCCATGGGAAGGCACTGAAGAGCAACTTTAGGTCTGCAAAGTTCTTTTCATCATCTGTGAAGCTGAACAAAATTTGCCAACTCTTATTTCACAGAAATATTGTCTTGTTGTGTGAGCTTCACTAGACCCTTTGTCATCAAAGTCAGATGTTCATGACAGCGTTCTTTGAGTCTAATAAACTAAAAAACTAAACTAACTGCCGTTATTATTTTTAGAGCTTTAATTTAAACTGTTGGGCAACTGTCATTAGCTATACCCCTTACCACTGCTTAATTTCATGACTAAACTGATGGAACATAAACCCACTAAACCACAGTTTTAAATCATACATTTTCTAACAAAGGATGGCAAAATGGATAGATGATTGCCTTGTGACTGAGAGATTTTCAAATTGCTAAAACAATTCCCTATGAGCTGTTAGGTACATTGTATGAAAGGAATATTGAATGGAAGTTCTAAATAAGGACAAAAGAATTCAAAGAAAGTACATGAATTGTGTGGTACCTGTGTATCTTTGTGTAAGACACCAGATGTCATACATTATGATTCTAAGATGCATTTATTTCAAATTTAAAATCTCACTTACTTGAAAAGCTCATCTGGTCACTAGGCTCTGAAAATGTCACAGGTGAATAATTAGCAATATTTTTCTTTTGTAAAAGCACAAAAATAATAAATGAGTTTTTCGGTGAACCAAAGTAGAAAATCCTGGGAGAAAGTGAAAGAGATGTCGGAAAAGCCCAGACCAAAAAAGAAGGAAAAAGAAGGAAGACCTATAAAGGATCCGTTTTATCACCTGATAATTCAGCACACTGCTACTCTGTTGAAAACATGATTTACCCTCATACTAAAACAGACATAGTTAAATACACACACACACACAATCACACACACACACACACACACACACACACACACACACACACACAAACTCCTATTCAGTAATAGAAGAATGCTGTGGGCCAGTGACAACTGAGGGGTGTGTACTTCCTGGTACCACCTCCATTCTCTTTTTATATTTATTGGTGATTATGGGAATTATTATATTTATGTTTATTGTTGCTTTACATGATGAGCAGACATGGTATCTCACATAAGAAAGTGTTTTAAGGCAACACCTCTTATCCATATCCCATTTTACATTTTTATCAGTTGGATGTAAGTAATGGTAAATGACTAAGCAATATAAAGATACTAAGGATCCATATTACTGAGTCAAGAAGAGACGCTTTCAAGAGAACACTTGCCTTGTATGTAACATATTGAAAAATAAACTTCTACTGTGTTTAAAACATCGCATATTTTTAAATATGTTTGTTTTGGCTAATATTACTTTTGCTAATATATTAACATTACTGTAAGATATTAAATTAAGAAATGAAGTAAGACTATGGTTGGGTAGAAGTTGAAGAGAAGGCTCAAATTTGTAGAATATTTAACTAAAAAAAGAAAACAATTAAAAGAGCCGTGTATATATCTAAAAAATTTGGAAAACAATTCTAAGGTAAAGAGCATAAGCATTTATGGGAGTCCAAAAGGCTTACCTATGAACAATGGATAGAAGTTAGAATTGGCAGGTGGACAGACCACAACCTTGGAGACCCAGGACAGGCTGGGATCCGGGTGCACAGAATAATCAGTGAGATAAGTAACATGGAAGTGTCTAAGGCATCAGCAAGGAGCCAGCAATTGGTTTCTGGAGAACTCTACCAACAGAAGAAAAGTACCAGCCCCCACATTCAAAAGCCAAAATTGCCTCCATACCCAGCACAATTCCCATGGCAAACTTGGCTGCAGTACACAGCACATTTCTGGGATCTGACATGGACACTATCATAGAACTGTAAACATCAGAGGTGTTTTATTACTATTTTTCTCCCTTATTGGTCTGATTCACTATCCCTTTGCTGTCTGATTGGAAGTTATCTGGTTTTGTCTTACATTTTGTGGTTATTTTTTATTTTTTTCTTTCCTCTCCTTTCTTTCTTGGATCTACTTTAATTCCTTTACTTTCTGCTTTTCTCCCTTTTTTGTTCTTCTCTTCCTCTTTCTTTTTTTTAGTGTTCAGGTTTCCTACCTATCTTTTTCATTTTCTTGTATTGATCTGTTTCTTTCCTCAACTACTCTTTGGATTTAAACTTTCCAGTGAGTGAACATTGTCTCTGCCTTTCTGATCTCTCCTTGAATCCTACTTCATTCTTTCCTGCCTGTGTCCTCCAGTTTTCCAAAGCTCATGTGATCATCCTTTGACCTCCAGCCTTGAATCTACAGTACTTGACCTCATTCATCACTTTATCCTATCTCCTACCCATCTTAACCCCCAGTGCCCCAGAGAAAAGGGTAAAATCATTGCATGAAGGGGAAAATCACTTCATGCAAGTACATGTTGTATGTTTGATTTTGTTATATAACTTTAGAGTTTACTCCTGCGGTCACAGGTATCAGGTTAATGGTTACCATGGATTGTCAACAGTTATACTGCACTTGAAACTATTGTTATTAGTAACTGTACTGGTTTATGCAGGATGTCATACATGTTATAATCAGTTTTTCTCCCCTATATGATAACACCATGATTGTATAGGGTCATAATTATTACAAAAACCCAGTGCCAAAGCATTAGGTGTTGAGGCAAATGGTAAGTTTATATCTTTTACTAAATGAGAAGGTAGGATCTTGGGTTAGCTATAAAGAATGACATATCTAGAGGGCATCCCTGAAGAAGAGATATCTCTTAGGGAAGCCTCAATTGTAGTGATAAAACTGTTATAGGAAATCAGCAAGCATCAACACAGAAAATAAATAAAATAAAATAAAAAACAAAGAGAAAATAGAAAATGATGAGATGCAGAAGCAAAATGCAGCTCAAGATGCCTGGCCCACCTAGGACAAGTGTGAAACACAGTGAGATGGACAAAATTGGAAGGCAAACACTGGAACTTTTTGGAATGATAGCAACAGAAGTGAGAAAATAACTCAAAAAGGCTATAGAGAAAATAATATCTTGGATACAAAAAGAAATGATGCTTAAAATCAAAGATATCAGAGAAGACACTGATAAAAGAATAGATGAGCTTAAAAAATAATGGAAACAAAAAATGCCCAACATAGGAAAAAAATGGAATCCATGAAACAGGTCCAAACAGAAATCCAAGAGATTAAAACTTCCATTGAAAGTATATGTAACAGATTGAATGAAGGAATGGACGGAGAGCAGATTTTGAAGACAGAATTGCAATTAGAGATCATGAAATGAAAAAAATCTTAAAAATAGCAAGACACCTTGAAAAATCAATCCAATAGCTACAAGATGATGCAAAGAAGAATAACTTAAAATTAATTGAGGTCAATGAGAAAGCTGGAGACAGCACAAATGCCATAAAAAACTCTATCAGAAATAAAGGCAGAAAACTTCCCATGTGGATAAAGAATTTGGCATACAAATAAGTGAAGCATATAGAATTCCAAACAGCTATGACCAACATAAAACTACACCAAGACATATAGTAGTTAAGTTTCCAGAAATTCTCCACAAGAACAGAATACAAACCCTACAAAAAGTACTAAATATTATTCTAGACAGAGAAAAAATAATCACAATTCCAAGAACAACAATAGAAAGAAATCACCAGGCAGCATAAGCAATTAAATAGAGGGAAAAAGCAGAGAAACAATAGTAGGAAAATATCATAACAAAGAAAAGCAAATACATATCACTTATAATCATCAATATAAATGGCCTCAATTCACCAACCCCAAAATACAATACTGGTGGAGTAGATCAAGAAACAAGATAAAAAAATATTCTGCATATCAAAAACACATTTAACTCAAAAAGAAATTCATAGACCAAAAATCAAAGGATGAAAAATAATCTTCCATGATACAAGAACCCAGAAAAAAGCAGGGGTGACTATTCTGTTTATAGAAAATGTGAACTTCAAACCAAATATGATCAAAAGACATAAAGATGGTCACTATATACTTGTTAAGGGGAAACTTCAAGAGGAAGACATGACAATTATAAATATGTATGCAGCAAATATGGGAGGACATAACTGTGTAAGACCATAATTAATAGACATAAAAATCAAACAATAAGACAATTGTGACAGGAGATCATAATACCCCATTGTCACAAAGGGATATATAAATTTGGCAAAAATATCAGCAAAGAAATATCAGAACTAACCCAAATCTGTGAATAAATGGACCTAGTAGATGTTTTCTGAGGGTTCAACCAACAGCACCAGAATATACATCCTTCTCAGCTGCACATGGCATGTGCTCTAACATAGACCACATACAAGCCCACAGAACATGCTTGGATGAGTGCAAAGGAACTGAAATCATCCCATGCATATTATCTGACCATAGAGCAATGAAATTGCAATTAAAGCAAAAGAAACCTCAAAACTTCTGTAAACACATGGAAATTAAATAACGCCTCTTGCAACAACCAATGGGCCACAGAAGAAATTAAACAATATCTACAACTAAATGAGAAAGCAGAAGCAGCATCCCAAAACTTATGGGATAAAATGAAAGCAGTTCTAGGTGGGAAATTTATAGTGGTGAATTCTCATATCAAGAACAAAGTGAGCACAAAAAGTAACCCAATGCTGCACCTCAAGTAGCTAGCAAAAAGAAAAGCAAGTCACCCCAAAGCCCATACAAGGTAAGATAGAATAAAGATCAGAGGAGAAATTAATGCAATGGAGACTAAGAAAACAATATGAAGAATTAATGAATTGAAGAGTTGATTTTTTGAAAGAATAAAAAAATTGATAAACTCTTAGCCAATCTTGTTGAGAAAAGGAAAGAAAAGACTCAAATTAATCAGGGCTGGGGATATAGCTTAGTGTAATAAACACCTGCCTGGCAAGTGTAAGGTCCTGAGTTCGATCCCCAGTACTTAAAAAAAAAAAAAAAAGACTCAAATACATGCATTGAAGAATGAAAAGGGTAAAATTCCTATGGACCCTGTGTAAATTCAGAAGATCATCAATACTTGTTTTGAAAATCTTCACTCTCATAGGATGGAAAACACAGAGAAAAGGGCAGATTTCTAGATAAGTATGAATTACCAAAGGTGAATCAAGATATAAAAATTCTGATTAACATATCAGTTAATGAGATTTAAAATGTCATTAAAACTTACCAACAGAGAAAAGCCCAGATAGTGCTGGAATACCACAGGAAATACAGAGGAGATTTAATGCCAATACTCTTTAAACTCTTTCATGAAACTGAATAATACTCCTTAACTCCTTACTGGAGGCAAGTATTATCCCAATAATAAAACCAGAGAAGGACCCAACCAAAAAAGAGAACTGTAGGCCAGTCTCTCAAATGAACATAGGTGCAGAAATACTCAATAAGATATGAGCAGACAGAATGCAGCAAATCATCAAGAAGATTATATACCATGACCAAGTGGGTTTCATCCAAGAATGCAGGAATTGTTCAACATACACAAATCAATAAATGAAGTATACCATATCAACAGATGCAAAAATAAAAAACAAATGATCATCTCAATTGATGCAGAAAATGCTTTAGACAAAGTCCAACATTCACTCATAATAAAAATCCTATAGAAAATTGGAATAGATGGTCTTTACCTCAAACTGATAAAAGCCATCTATGACAAACCAACAGCCAACATCACACAAAATGAACAAAAAATGAAAACCTTCATCAAAAATCAAGAGCAATCAAGAATGCCCACTATCACCATTCCTATTCAATATTGTTCTGGAAACATTAGCCAACATAATTAGGCAAGAGAGAGAAATAAAAGAAATAAGGATAGGAAAGGAAAGGGAGAAGTTAAACAATCATTATTCGCAGGTGACAAGATACTCTACATAGAACACCACAAAAACTCCATGAAAAGACTTCTAGATTCAATTACAAAATTCAGTAGTGCAGCTGGATACAAATCCACACTCAAAAATCAATAGCATTCCAGTATACAAAAGCAAATTAATTGAGAGAAAGATTAGGTAAACTACAATCCTCATAATAGCATTCGAAAATATTGAAATACTTAAGAGGTTATCTAACAAAGCAAGTAAAAGACATATACATTGAAAACTACAGTACTCTGAAAAAGGAGATTTAAAAGAATATCAGAAAATGTAAAGATATCTCTTGCTTCTGGATAGGAAAAAACAACATAGTGAAAATGGCCATACTCCCAAAACTCGTGTACAGATTTAATGCAATTCTCATTAAAATAACATTAGCATAACTCACATAACTAGACATAACATTCCTCAAATTCATTTGGAACCAGAAGAGGCTTAAAATAGCAAAAGAAATTCTGGGTAACAAAGGCAAGGCAGGAAGCATCACAATACCTGACTTGAAATTATACTACAAAGTTATTGGTAAAATGAGCATGGTACTGGAAAAAGAAAAAAGAGACCCAAGGAGCAATAGAAGAGATTAGAAGATACAGACATAGCTACAAACACACTCAGTCACCTTATCTTTGACAAAGGGGCCAAACATGTTCACTGGAGGAAAGATACCCTCCTTAATAAATGGTGCTGGAAAAACTGGCTTTGCAAATACTGAAGAATAAAACTAGACCCATGCCTATCACCATTCACTAAACTGAAGTCAATTTAGATCAAAGTTATAAATATTAAAATAGAGACACTAAATCTACCAGAAGAGAAAGTACATAAAATCTTGAAGACATAAACTTAGGCAGAGACTTCATGAACAAACCCAAACCATGGGAAATACTCCAAAGACAACAACTGGGATCTAACCCTCTTAAAAATTTTTGCATATCAAAAGAAAAGACTAACAGAGTGTAAAGACAACCAGCAGTGTCAGAAGAAATTTAGTCAGCAGTCCCTCAGACAAGCATTTAAATCTAGAACACATAAATAATTGAAAAAAAATCAGAACCCCAAATTTAAAGACCCAGTCCCAAAAATGGGCATCTGAGATGAATACACACTTCTCTGATGAAGAAACACATGCAGAATATAAATATATGAAAAAATGTTCAACAACACTGGTCACTTGAGAGATAAAGGTTAAAACAACATAAAATTGTCTCATTCCAGAAAGAATGGTTGTCATCAAGGAATCAACCAATAACAAATACTGGTGAGATTGAGAGAAAAATGGAATGTTTCTCCACCATTGGTAGAAGTGTAGACTGGTACAACCACCGTGAAAATCTGTGTGGTGAGTCTTCATAAAACTAGTATTAGAGGTCCCATTTGACTCAGCTATTCCCTTTCTTGGCATTTTCCCAAAAGATTTAAAAACATCATACCGTAGCAATATATATGCACCCATGTTTATAACTGTGTAATTTATAAAAGCTAAATCTTGGCAACAACATAAATGCCCATCAATCAAGGAATGGGTAAAGAAGATGTGGTCTTTTTATATGATGGAGTACTACTCAGCTATAAAGAAAGATAAACTTGAGATTTTTATAAGTGGATGCAACTTGAGACCATACTCATAAGTGAAATAAATCAGATCTGTATGTGTAAACATCATATTGTCTCCCCAGTGCAAGAAGCTGAAAGGGTAAGTAAGAACCAACTTTTACACTAGATATTGGGAAATAGGAAAACTTTGTTCAAAAGGAAAGAGAAACTGGGATGAGGAAGAGAGAAAAGAAGGAAGGGAAAAGGAAAATAAATATATTTTTATATAGTATATTATATATAGTGATAGTTAAGATAGCTACAGTATTAATTTATTTTATTTCATTGAAAAGAAAGTTTTGTGCTTGTATCCTCCAACTTTTTATGCCTATATCTTATATTCTGAGAAACTACTTTAAAAATAACAATAAGCAATGTACTAATCGTTATTCTCTGGGTACTTTGTTTTGAAATTTTGTATCATTGTTTTATTTTTTCTTTAAAATAAAAAAAGAAGTTAGAGAGGCAGATTCCAACTTAATTTAACAAATACATTCCAAATTTGCTGTATTGCAAATTGCCCTTCCAAACTGCACTCCCATACAATAAGCTTTTTAGGTAGGAATTGGATGAGCATCTAAGGATGTTAATGATAAGGTAAGGTGCATAATATATTATCTCTAAGGCAACTTTCTTCTTGAAGTGTATATTATTTGTGTAGGTGACACCTAGGTATAGTGGAATGAGTTGTTAAAAGTGATATAGTCTTGATATCAAAGCTAAAATTTTCTGGGTGGAAACATGCCAAATAGACACATGATAGAAATGGAAAGTTTCACATTTTCTTTGGTTTAATGGATTTATTCCTAAGTAAGAAATAAACAATGGAATATTATTGTTAATAGAAATCATTCACTCGACACACTTTTATTAAGCACTTAGTATGTAATGACACCATCTTACCCAGGTATGGAGCGTGGCTCCTGTACTTGAGGACATTATGATCTGTGAGGAGAGATAGGGTATATTCATTAATGAATGTTCATTATTAGTTATGGTAAGATTAGCATGTCACAGGACAGAAAGATAGCACACCATAAGAAAATAGGCCCAGCATTTGGAGTGAAACAGCCAAGATCAAAGGTTCATTCGTGTTACCTATTGATTACAAGGTTTGTAGTTATGCATTAAAAACTATTATTAGTTAAAAATTTATTTTCATTATGTATTTAATGAATACTTAAATTTTAAAATTTGTAAAGCCTTCCAGCCTTAGAACCTTTGCTAAACATTGACTATTACTCTGAATTCAAAGAATGACTTAATAATTTTAGATATTCTGTTCTAAAAATATGATGCAGATACAAAAACAACTGAATATTACCTCAATCATGAGGATTATAAGACAAATATATATGCAGAAAAGGGTGTATATACATAGCGGAGAAAAATATATCGAAATAGGTAACCTTGTGCTCACAAAAAAGCATGAGTGGAAGCCTGGTGGGAAAGAGAAGACAGGGCCTCGACTTTGCTCATATTTTTAAAAGTCAAAGAATGAATGAGTGTTTTAAAGTACCTTCTTCAGAAAGGAAAAAAGGAAAAAACCAAAACCGACATTTTGAGCCATTTCCTGATATTCATATGCCATTTAATCTTTACAATCCTATAAGGCCAATAAAGTACAAACTGTCCCAATTGACTGATAAACGTACTAAAGAAAGAGTTAATAAACTGTATGTCCTGGAGACTGAGTTTAAAACCACTTTATATGATTTCCAAAGCTGTGTTCTTCCTCCCTACCAACTAGCTTTGTGGAAATATCCTACACTAGAGCAAAATCTATTCTACTAAGTATCAAAATCAATTAATCATAAAAGAGAAGTATATTCTTAGACAGTTTCTGTTATAGGCCTTTCTGTATAATCTTTCTCTGTGGGCCTTGAATTGAAAAAGTGAAAACAAGGGGAAAGTTGAGTTAGATAACGGGAGGGAAGGTCTGCCCTTCGCTAGCATCTGAGGAGCTACGTTCTGCATGTGGGAGCAGGACATAACAGAAAGATGGTCATTAGGGCAATTTGACCATGCCATCATGGACCAGCAGAACTTCCTTTAATTTCATTTTCTTTGCAGTGATAAATTCATGTAGAGAGAAGGAAGGGCCTTTTCATAAATTGATTACAACTGAACTTACTAGATTTGCAAAATGAAAACAACGTGGATGAACCTGGAAGACTTGATTTTAAGTGAAATACACCAGTCACAGAAGAAAAAATACTGCACAATTCTATTTATATGAGACATCTAAAAAAGTCAGAGTCCTAGAAGCAGAGTAAGTGGTTTGCAAGGCTGTGGGGAGAGGATATAGGAATTTTCTCAAAGGGTTTAAAGTTTCAGTTAGGCCAGATAAATAAGTTTTAGAGAGCAGTTTTATGCTTTATCTATGGTTCACAATCCTGCATTGTACACTTAAACTCTCTTTGTTAAGAGACTTTCATGTTAAGCATTCTTACCACAAAAAATTAGAAAGAAAAAATAACATGAAGAAACATTTAGGGGCTATGGAATTATCTTTTACCATAATTTTAGCATGCTAGTCATTGCCCATCGCCGGAACAAAGCCTGCAGCTTCACTGAGGAGGGGACTCTTTCTGAGGCTCACAGCTCCGGTGGATTTAGTCTCCAAGGCAGAAATGACACGGTGAGAGGCATGGCGGAGGACAGCGGCTTCACCCTGTGCTCAGGAGGCAGAGACACACTGAGACAGCAGGAAGGGAGGCGCTTAGGACAAGAATAGGCCCTTCGCCCTTCCCGCCGCAGCCCCAGTGAACAACGTCTTCTGACCAGGCCTCGCCCTTAACAGCAGATTCCCCTGTGCATTATTTCACGAATGAGGAGAGCATGCCCAGTACACAGTCAACATGCCCTTGAGCCCCACTTGAGCTTTTGAAGACATTTTAGACCAAACTATAACAACACCCACGCATATCTCCAAGTTCACTAACTTGTATACATTCGATATGTTCTCTTTTATTGTATATACTTATGTCTCAGAAAATTGTCAAAAGACTAGACGATGTGGCTCCGTGGCAGGGCACTCGACAAGGGTGCATGAGGCACTAGGTTGAAGCTCTGAGAGCCCAAAATTTTAAAAATTAAGAACTATAAAAAAGTACAAAAGGTCTAGTTAAATTTGAATTTTAGAAAAATAATGAATACGCTTTAGTATATCACAAAATTTCAGTATATTTGACTTAAAGTTATACTAAAAATCATTCATTGTTTACCTGAAATTCGATTTACCTGGCCCAACTAGATGGTATGCTATTTAGTTGGGCAATTCTAATTATGTCTGATGCTCACTGGCCTTTGTTAGCCAAAACTGAAAATCAGAGGAAAGAACTGTGGTTTTTTGGCTCACCCATCCAGAGTTTGAATGTAGAGTGAAGCCTAGAACTCCCGTCCAGGCTCATTCCTATGTGCTGCTAGTTAGACTTCTGGGATGTTCAGCTCTAGCTTCTGCATTTAGAATGTGGTTATAGTTGAAGGAAGGAAATGACTGTCCTTCTCATTCAGTGTAAACAATAAAATCAATCCCTTGATAGTGCTCTCTGAGAAATCTGAAGTTTCCTTCTGTGTATTTTGTGTTTATTCATGATTTATAAGATATTATATTAGTGTGGGAGTTAGCAGGTTAGATGATAGAACACTCGTATTTATCTGAGAAACAATGGAAACAGAACATCACATTAATCAATCATCTTGTGAGCCATTTAGCCATATTTTCCCCTAAGAGACTCTCTCCAGAGCCATGTCACTACTAAAGAAGGAAATAAAAACAGAAGAATGAAGAGAAGTGTTTGTTGTAATCGGACTCCCGTTTGTTGCTCCCTCAAGGTCACAGCAATTTGCTGAATGAATGAAATTTGAGTATTTGGCCTGCAAACTACTTCTGCTCACTGTTGAATTCCTCAAGATGGAGCAGTATGTAGACATATTAACCAGATAGTTGAAGAGTCAGCTTCATCATTCCTATTCTATTACCCATCATTTCAGAGAGAACAGATTTTTTAAGACTCCTACTAGATCTGGGATTCCATCTGGGAAAAGTTTTTGTTGAGGTCACAGAATGAGAGATGGCTCCCATACTGACTACTTGGTGATAAAATGTTTGAAAAGGTCTTGGGAAGTTGTAATTTCTAAGTAGCTAACATTATGTGTATACGGTTTGCTCATGACTTAGTTTTATTTGAATTGCATGTAAGTAATATAAGCAATATTAAACTAACAATTCATAAGCTCTTTACTGCTTACAAATAAATTCATATCAAGATTTACTCATTGGAGATCTCTCTTTTCCTTTCCCCCACTGTTGTTAAGTATAAAGTAATACTATGCAGTTTTGACTAAGTTTATACAATGAGCACATTACCCAGGCATTATACTTAAAATAAATTTATACAGTAAAAAAAGATCTTGTGGAACAGCTAACAGTAATAAAAAGAATGCAACTAACAATTAACAGACAGTTACGATATGTTGGCTCTGAACTAAGGAATGGGGTGTGTATGAATATTTGCAGATTACATACAAGTTGAGAGGTGAGGAAATTTCAGAGCTAGAAAGATATGGTATCTGGATTTAAACCCAGAGGCGCAAGTCTGCTAGGAACACTGTTGTTACAATGAAAACATTGCTGGAGGGAATAATCTCTTCCATGCCACAGAAACATTTGCTGGGTGAAACAGTTTCCAGAAGTGTTTTCCACTTTCCTGGGACTTCATTTAGCAGATGTCTGCCCAGGGCTTTCTGTGGGACTCTGGAGCCACAGAGGGAAATAGAGGCTCCAAGAAGAAGCATATCAGAGCCAGAGAGTTGATGAGAAAGTAATTTCAGTGTATCCCAGAGGAACAACAGTGGAAGATGAGGGTGCCCAAAGGGCTCAGTGCACAGAGTTGACTCTATGGAGAGTTGGGATTGGGCAAGGGTTGGAGTGTGCTTGAGAAGGGTGTATACATGATGCAACACGGGCTGAGTCTAGAATTAAGAGACAAGCAGACATGAGGGGCAGCAAGTGTTACAGTATCACCACAGGACATTTAGGGAATCACAATAGCTTCATATGAATAGAGCAGACCTGAGCTAGGGTAGTAGAGTAGAGTAGAGTAGAGTAGAGTAGAGTAGAGTGTGACATGCAGGAGGCGGATGAGCCTGACAAGTCCCTGGCCAGCAGTGGCTCGTGTGCCCTGCATTCACGTTCACCCTTTAGACAATAAGAAGACATCACAGATATTAAGCAAGCAAATGACAAAATTATATTCACATTTTGGAAAGAATATCATTGAAATGGATTTGGGCTAAGGGAAGGTAAAATTAAAGAAACCTGTTTTGTGATTGCAGTATCAATTAATTTAAATGTCATTCTTTGTAAGTTCACACGTGCAGCCATATTACCAAATGAGCTAATTTAAGGATCTTTTCTTTCAAAAGTTTGCCTGTTTTTTTCTGAGCCCTATCCTAATTTTCTGTTACTGAATGTTGTCTTTAAACTTTATTGGGCATTTAATTATGTATCAAATGCTATGTGGTTATTAAGATTATCTTTATTTTATAGAAAAAAGGATAGAAGTGATGTGATTTACCCAAAGTCACACAATTAGTTAGAGCTGAGATTTTAGATATGTAATTGTATAGCATTTGTTCTTTATGATGTTTTTACGCTGTATTATCCTAATGCTACCTGGGGTTAAGAGTTCACCTTGAATTTCAATCACATAGTGGAATCCAGGAGCATACCCATTCCTATACATTATTTGTGTAGGTTCTCAGACACCTTAGGTGAAGTAAATAGCACCCTGTGTTGTAATGATTCCGATAAGACCAAATCCTTTCCATTGGGGTGTTAGTCAAGGCTGAGATTCAAACCTGGACCCAGTGTCAGGGAGAGTTATAGAAAGTTTAGTAGAGAATGTAGAATACAAAGGTGAAAATATCCCCAAGAACAGGTACTTCAGGGTTCCCAAAGTGTATGTGAAGGTACAATATTAATGTATGACAATAGACATTCAATGGTGAAAGTCTTCAGTGGCCAAATACTGAGATATTGGGTCAAGCAGAGCTGTCAGCCCTTTAACATTTGGGAATTTTTAGAGCATTCAGATTATTCAACAGAATTTTGAGTCCTCAAGATTTGAAAACACAGTGTTTTTTAATCTATTTAGTTGCTACAGAATTTCCTCTACCATCAGCCCAATTAACAAATGTCTCACCACTTTTGTGCACTGAGTAAACTTCAACTCAGATAAAGCAAACTGCTTATACCATGGCGGGTCTTGTGCCTCACAGGTAATTCCACCAATGATGCTGTGCCTGGAAAACCCCTCCAGGAGTAACTCTAAATCCAGGCACTGCCTTCCCTTCTGGTCAGTGTAAGCCTAGAAGTGCTGTGCTCTGACTTTCTTGAGATAATTTCCCAAGTAGTCACAAATTGAGGACGGCAACACACCAGGAAGAGAGAGCAAAGGCTTTCAGCTTTAATGTTCCAAACAAATCAATAATGTGTGTACAAGGCCCAGAAACTACAATCCTGCATGCCCTTTCTCATCAAACCGCCTGAGTGGACACTGCTTTCGACAAGCCTATGCAATCATTCTATTTGAAATTTCCATTTTCTCAGTAAGGTTACTCCTCATCTCTGGATTTCTCTGGATTTTCTTAGTTGCAACCCGAGAGAACAGCTGGGCCTTTTGTCGACTCTGCTGACAGTGTTCAGTTGTTTCCCCAGCCCCCACCTCCTCTTTTTCCAGACAGCGCCTGGATCACTTCGTCTGACTACTGTCTGACATGTCAGCTTACACCGCTCAGCTCCCAGCTGTTCCTCCCTTTCATGCTATGGATTGTTCTTTGCATTAGACTCAAGCATGGTTTTGCACTTCCAGAGAGCTAATCTGTTTCCACAGCAACCTACAAAATGGGGTAATTTGATGCAAGACCTGCCTAAAACTTCGTTTTTGCTAAAAGTTTTGCATGTGTGCATAAATACACATGTGCACTTCCAAGCTGAGCACTGCTTTCAGACAGTTCACAGAAACCCTAACCACATTTCCAATTAACAACGCTTTTTTTTCAGCTTTCTGGATTTTTAAGAAATACATTTTTCTTAGGAAGTTAAATAAGAAAACCTGTTTTATGAGCAACAGTTAAAGTTATAAAACAAGGAAATACAAACTCTTTCATGCTAACTTTTATGAGTATATTTAATAGTGCTTCAAAGCCTTTAAAATGTAATAATTGAAAGTATAGAATATAATAAAATTTTCACTAGCATATGACTGTTTTCAACTTGGTCATTGGTTGGTCATATTTCAGGTTGAACAGCTTTTCATCTCATCATCTCCTCCAATAACAAAAATAACAATGTTTATGTTAGAGACATTAGTAAAAATTATAGAGTTTAACAGATATTAGCTACAGAAAATTCTATTTTGTGTAATGCATTACATAGCATGAGATGCAATAGTCCTAGTCCGAAAATTAAAAACACGCATTGTGATGTTATATGCTCCTTAAGCTCAGGATTAAAATCTTTTCATTTTAGTATTTCAGCCACTAACAGAATCGCTCAAATACAGCTGGCACTCAGTACATCTTGGTAGAAAAGAAACTAGATTTATATGTCTTCATGGCAGTTGTGCCAGCAAGTTCTGCATCCTTGTGACAAAAGGCCTGAGGTAATCACCTTAGGAGGAGGAAAAGGTCACTTCTCATCATGGTCTCAGGAATCCCAGTCCCAGGTCACCGGCCCCACCGTCTGGCCTGTGGGGAGACAGGGCCCCCGGAAAGAGCGAGTGCAAGCAGAGTTGCTCACCCCGCAGCAGCTGAAAGCAGAAGGGAGAGGGGAGAGCACCCCAGCAGCAGTGAATAGGCCAGACACTCCCACTCGTCCTGCGCCCCAGCAGTCCCACCACTTTCCACTAGTCCACAGCCCAAGCCTCCAGCACAGTCTGAGGAGTGTTTAAGCTCCATAATACAACAGTAGCCGATGGTTTAGCTTTTACCGTCCGTGATTCTCCTTTTCCTCCTGCAGAAGAGCACACTGCCTCTGCAGTTTTTCTTGTCCATATGAACAGTTCTGGACAATAGGCTGAGCAGTTGTCAGAGATATTGTTACTTTCTGCCAGTCCACTTGTAGAGTCCTCTTCCATGAGCGAGCACATGCTAGCTTGTGTCCTACCTCAGAATAAGTATGAGCAAACTCCTGACTCACGCGCAGTCTAGAGTGAGGCTGAGCCAGCTTCCTGAGGTTCTGGTGTAAGATGAATAACAAATACCTGAGCATGGTGGAGGAGCTCTGCAACTCCTAGCTACTTCAGAGGCTGACGCAGAAGGATGGCAAGTTCCAGGAGGCATGGGCAAAATTAGAGAAACCATGCCTCAAAACGAAAGATTTTATTCTTTTCTTGGATTGAGGATGTAGTTCAATGCTCCCTGGGTTCTGTTCCCAACACTGCTAAAATAAATGTATAAATAAATAAATATTTTAAAATTATGAGCAAGATAGTAACACTTTTATGTCCGTGATATTTGCTGGTTAGTTGTTACCGCAGCAAAAAGGTAACTAATAAACATACAATATATATTTTACATTGTAAAATATGGAAAATAATATTTGTCACATGAAGCATTAGTAATACATACATTGTACTACTATATGTTACATATTATTTAGCCTTTATTATATATGTAAGCTACCTATATGGCATTATATTACATATGCTAAATAAATGATGTTAATTTTAGGTAGGATATTATATGTTTGTGTTATAATATATGTAGGTGTATATTATAATGTATATGTACTCCTACTCATAATTCCATGAAGTGAATACTATTTTCTGTTTCATAGAAGATAAAACTGAGGATCAGCTTAGATATTTCATCCAGAGTCACATAATTTTTAATTAGTAAATGGGATTTTATCACATATCTTCCTGATTTTCCAGTCATTTTGTTTTCTTTTAATATCAGATTAATGAAATACACAAAATAGAAATTCAATTAAAAAGTCCAACTTCTTTGTATATCTAAGTTTATTTCTATGTAGCAGCAAAAGCTCTTTTCCTCCCATGAATGTCCCATGTGCTGTGAGATCCCAGGCTCTCCTTTAGTATTCCTGATGTCCCTGCTGCTGTGTCAACTCCTGGAGACATAAATCAGTCATGGTTCTTGTCATCATGAGGCTCATAAGTTAGGAGAAACAGTCTGGCAAGAACTTCACTTTTGAGTTGCTGATCTACACTAACAAAAGCAGTATGACTAAAAGGTCGGTAGTAGAATCCCAATGTTATGATATTTTCTTTAACATGAGCACAAGGTGAATGGATTTTTACCTGATCTACTTATGTTATTTCACTTAAGGACACAAATGGCAGTGATAGTGTGATGCCAGAGTAAAAGATTACTGTTCAGGATATGTAAAGAACTCTGAAAAACTATATAACAAGAAAACAAGCCGATTTTAAAATGGGCAACACGAGCATGGTGGTGCACTCCTATGTTCCTAGTACTCCTGGAGTCCAAGGCAGGGGTCACAAGTCTTAGAACAACCTGAACAATTTAGCAATAGCCTGCTTCAAAATAAAAATAGTGAGTTCTATGGATGTAACTCAGCGTGAAGACCATAAGGGTTTAATCCCTAGAACCCTTCCTTCTAAAAAAAAAAAAAAAAAAGAATGAACCAAAAGATCAATAGCTTCATAGAGATATTTATTGAAAGGAGACACACAAACAGTGAAGCAGTATATGAAAAAGTTGCAACACTACTAACGTTGAGAGAACTTCAAACTTCAAACTTCACTTCACCTTATAAGAATGACTACTGGCAAAACAGCTGAAGATAGTAGATGGTGACGAGAATGTGGAGAAAGGCAAGCCATGGAACCCTTGCAAGACTGGTGGAAATACAAAGAAGTAAACTGTGGAAAACAGTAGCTACTTCCTCAAAAAATTGAAACTAGAACTACCACATGACACAGCAGCCCCACTGCTGGACTGTGACCCACACAAGTGAAACGAGTGTGTCGGAGCTGCTTGCACACTCGTGTTTACTGCAGCATTATTCACAGCAGTAAAGAAATGGAGTGACTCAAGGGTCCATCAGCTAACAAATGGGTAAAGAAAATATGTGAGGAATTTGCAATAGAAACCCAGCTAATTGTAAAAATAAAAGCTTATCATTTGCCAAAAAAGGACGGAACTGGAGATTATTATATGATGTGGAATAAGCCCGTCACAGAAAGACAAAACCGCATGGTAACACTCTTGGGTGCAATATAAAAATAATGATGTTTCCTTAGAGGTTGCATGTGAAATTGTGATTTCTAGAGGGAGAAGACCATAGAGATAGGGAGAGATAGAAAAAGGTTGATCAGTGGGCATAAATCTTGAGTGCTGCAGAAAATAATATACTGTAGATTTCAAAAAGACAGGAAAAAGATTTTGATTTTCACCATAAAAAGGTTTGCAGGGATAGTTATATTTAATCTGACTTAAGCATTTGTCAGATTAAACATCGCATGGTGTTTCATAAATATGGCTATCTTTATTAGTCATGTTATTTCTCAGTAAAAACAGCTGTTTATTGAGCATGTATGTGTGCATGGTCCGAGGCAAGTGCTGCACCGATTCCTGTGTCACTCAGCTTTCCGCCACTGTAACAAACACCTGAGGTAACACTTTTGCCCACGGGTTTGGAGGCTCCAGTCCATTTTGGGTTGGCTCTATTGCTTTAGGGCCTGTGATGAGGCGGCACGTTTTTGTGAGACTGCATGGTGGACAGAAAGCCTTCACAGTCAGGAAGGAAAGAGAGGGAAGAAGAGACCAGCGCATGCCCTCCTCGGCCTCCCCTCTGCCCACCCCTTTGACTCTGCCTCTTCAGTGTTATACTTCCTGACAATAATACCACAGACCACTGAGCAAAGCTGTAACAGAAAGGCCTTTGGAAGCCATTTTTCCAAACCGCAGCCATCTTGAAAGAATGTATACGGGAGGGAGCTGAAACAAAGAATAAATGAGCTTAGTGCTTAAAAGAACTGACTGAAAAGTCTGATGTGCTTCAGTAACTCCAGGATCTGTCTTTTATTTACCATAGGACTATGGGTCCATTATTCTTTCATTCTTTTTATATGAATAAAGTAAATATAGTATCTACTTAAGGAGATAGCTGTGTGGAATGAAGAAGATCTTTCATTTGCAAACAGGAAGCATAGTTCCTGGAAGATACTCAGTGGTGAAAGATGAAGAATGTTGTCATGGATGCACTAAATGGAAGCCAGGGTGTAAAGTGCATGTGAGAGTGTTGATCTCAGGACGCAGACCTGCTCAAAGGCGATGACTCCCTGTGCTGTGGCAGAGCAGAGCCGGGCTAGTTAGGCACAGTGTGGCGCCTCTTTGAGCCCTATGCGTGCTCATGGAGAGGTCTCTTCCTAGCTGTATCTCTTGTTGCGAAGTTTTCTGTGTTTTGTCTGCTATAGCAACGACAGCCAAAACTTGTTCCACCTTTGTGAGATGACTCTGAAAATCAGTAGTAATGCAGGACAGATGGGAAGGAGAAACTGATCCAATTAATTAAGCCAAAAAGAAGACAAAGACCAAATGTGAAAAACCTCAGCCAGAAGGAGAAAATGTCATAAGTTATTAGCATTAAAACAGAAAATCTAGGATAAAAACTATCTATCTTGCCTCCTATACATGTCCTAATTTATAAAATACAAAAAATTTACAGAAGTGGCTTCTTAGAGTTGCTACAGTTTGTGGGCTGTGATGCAGAAGAACAGAATTGCCCACAGCTGAGGTAGGAAGGCCTGTGGGGTGAGCCAGGGTGTATTTTTAGGCACAGAGGTCTCTTTAGTCGTCAAGGGAAAATGTTGAATTGCAATTTGGATAGTAAACTTGGATTTTATAGAAAAGCTTGGGCTGAGATATAAATTGAAGAATAATTAGCATCCATAGGTCTGGATGAGGTCACTGAGGGAAAAAAATATAAATGGTAAATAGAAAATATCCAGTGACTAATTCTTAAGGGCTGCAACTATACAAATTGGGCAGTAGATGTAAAGCTACCAAAGAAGACTGAAGGAGGAGAGACACAAAAAATACCCACCTTGGGAAGCTGAGTGAAAAAGTTTAAAGTGGAGGAATTGGTTAAAGTCAAGTGTTTTGCTGAAAACTGACCAGAAATTACCTGTTTAAAAGTCATGGGCACTTGACAAAGTAGCTTTCATAGAATAATAATAGCAGAAGTTTAGCACAGACTGGAAGAAGAACAATTTCAGAGAATAATTTCAGTACACACAAATTTTTTGAGGGTATGCTCTCTTAAAAGATACAAGGATAACTTGTCTTACATAAAGAGGAAACAAAAGAATTCAAGGCATGGGAGGAAGATCTAAGAGGTAAAACGACACCGACCAATGTGCCTGGCTATGAGGGGGAACCGTGAGGAGTTCCTGGAGGTAACACGTTTACAGAGATTTAGCAGAAGAGATATGCAAAATAGAAACTTCCACGTTGTGAAAATGTGAAATATGCCCTGTAAATCTTTTCTATTAATATTAAAACAACTATATTGAATCTTAACAAATTTGTGGTAACTTGCTGCTTCAGAAGTAACAGAGGTGTGAATCTCTGAATCTACTGTGTGTTTGAGAAAGACAGAGCCATTCAATAAGGAAGTATGGGTTATGTTTTCATTGAGAGTTTCTTATACATCAGTATCTTCTGGAACATATTCTAGATAATAAAAGCATGTGTGTGTGTGTGTGTGTGTGTGTCTGTCTGTCTGTCTGTCTGTCTGTGTGTGAAAACCCAAAAATGAACAAATCATACCGCACATATTTGTGGAATTCATAGCCAGACAGAAGTGGTACAAATGTACACTAAGTATGCAAATGTATGCTACAGAAAACAATATCCTTCATTTTAAAAAGTAGGGTAAGTAAATTGCTGCGAGTAATCTCAAGAAAAATAGCTTACCCCAAATTAGGAAAGAAAGATAAGTAAACATTTGACTGGACCTTGAATGATAAACAGGCTTGTATATCCAGAGATGTGGGGCACTTGTGACCAAGTAGTAGCCAGAACAGAGGCAGGGAAACTGGAAAGGACAGAGCTTATCTGGAGAAGATTGGGACTGGGGAATTAAGGGAAATGATAAATGGACAATAGGCTATAACACAGTTTGAAGTTGCTGGATGAATAACAAAACAGGACAGGAAGGAAAGGAAAGATGAGCAATGTTTTAATGTTTTGTTCAGAACTCTTCTTTGCTTACAGCAACCTGCTCATGTGTGGCTTTCAGGTGGTGTGCCAGGCGCCAGGCCTGCATCTAGTTATGACTGGCTTCCTTCCCATTGAATCAGTGCCACGCATCGCTGCACTGGGGACAACAAAAGTCACTTTCTCTGCTGGAAAGAGCACTGTAATTGAGCTATTAATATGGCACAGTGAAGGAACGAAGGGTGTGTTGATTATTTGAAACTTCATGACATAAGAATATACACAGAAGAGACGGAAAGGAGCTGCTGATGGCGGCGCATGTGTGTGATCCCAGTGCTCTGAAAGGCTGAGGCAATAATGTCCCAAGGTTAAGCCCATTTGGGCAGTTT
This sequence comes from Dinomys branickii, assembly GCA_004027595.1. Taxonomy (NCBI): domain Eukaryota; kingdom Metazoa; phylum Chordata; class Mammalia; order Rodentia; family Dinomyidae; genus Dinomys; species Dinomys branickii. The sequence goes on along the minus strand of PVLD010006944.1, from coordinate 68,018 downwards.
AGTAATTTTAAAAGACCCTGTCTCAAAATAAAAACATAAAATAAAAGCACTGAAGATGTAGTACAGTGCAAATGTCCTTGGTTCCATCTCAAGGTCACAGTAAAATAAACTAGGAGAGGATGGGGGGAGGGGAGGGAGCGCCGAGGTGCTACTAAGTGGCACCCCTTTTCCATACGGTGCAGCATTGACTAGATTCTCTATGAGAAAGACGTGTGAGGTGGTGAAGTTTGGCAGGAACTTCATATCGTGGTCCCCTTTGAAGTTTCACTGACATTTAAAAATCCATGAACAGTACTTCACTACAAAATTACTTTGTTTAACTAGATGCTTTCTAAATGAATTTCACCAGAAATATATTGTTTTTTAACACATCAACATTTCTCAAAATAAGTATTCTGAAAAATCCGCTTAGGAGCCTATTGGTTGTAATATTATTAGAAACACATTATAAAATAACTACATGGCAAGTGCGAGGTCCTGAGTTTGATTCCTGGGACAAAATAAACAAAAAAGGCATAGTTGCAGCAGTACAGGGAGCCTGGCACACAATGCGGAGGAGGCCTTCCAGCGGGGAACATATGGTAATGTATTGGACTCGCTTACGAAGAGATCAGCCAATTTGCAGTTCTGCACCAAATGTATATTAGACACCTAGTACCTGTATTGGTCAGAGAGAACAGGATCATTTAAATAAAAATATGTAAATAAAGAGGTGAAAGTCCCGAGAAAAATACCAACTGATATGCTGTGGAATCATCTCATTTTTACATAGCAACTTCCGTGTCAGTCATCTTGAACTGCACTGTGCTGTGATCACAAAAGGCCCAGGTTACGATTTATATCTGAGTGTCCCCAGGAGCCTCATGCTCTCATAGGTGAAGTGTGCAAAGGGAACTGAATCACGGCAGCATTATAGCTAAATGCAGTGTGGTAAGGTGAGCCTGGTCAGAGGAGATACCTGACCAGGGGCGTGACCCAGGGAAATTTATCTCCCTATATGGTGTCTCCATTTCCTGACTTCCATGATGTGAGGAGATTTTCACTCCCATACCCTCCTGCCATGCCATTTCCTCTTTGGAGCTTGTGGGGTATAAATTAAAACTCGAGCCAAAGTAAACCTTTCTTCCTCTAAGTTGTGAGGGCCAGGTACTGTGTGGGGAGAGCGGTGAATACAGGCCCTCAGATCTTAGACACTTTTAGAGACAGATTGTTTTAGCTTGCATTGGCAGCCCTCACAGGTACAGAGCTCTGACCACAACTTCTTGGGTTTGGAACTCGGGAGCTCAAGCAGCAGCTCCGTCTTGGACCTGTTGACCCCATGGAGGGAGAAAAGGACAGGGTACAGCCATCCTCTCACAGCTTCTGGGTGTTGTACTTCTCACTGTGTTTCTTTAATGAAAGCAAATCCCACAGCCCTGGCAAACTTTCAGGCAGCTGTGAATAAAACCACTCTACAAAGAAGTGTCATGACGGGAGGTGGCACAGGGAAGACAGCAAATATTAATCTCCTGTACCTAAGATAAAACATATGCAAAATAAAAGAATTAGATTTTTAAACTCGAAAGTGCTTTAGGAGTCATTTAATTCAACTTCTTCTTTTATAAATAGAGGAAATAAAACTCAGAAATGACAGGTAACATCCAAGCAAACAGAATATTGGGTTCAAAATAGAGATACCCCATAGGTTTTTTCTCCTATTTTTTGAAGTATAAGTGACATATAATAAGCTGGATAAATTTAAATTTTATGAGTTATGTCATATGTATAAATTGTGAAATCATGGCTACATTCAAGATTCAAGGTAAGGAGTTATTAATCAAATCACGTGTTTCCTGTGTCCTTATGAATCCTATCTTCCTTTCCCCACCTGACCACATCCAGTGTCTGATTTACTGTCTGTCACTGTAACTTTCATTTTCTGGTAGTTTTAATAAATTTGAATCCATACTACATGTCTTTTCTTGCTGGTTTGTTTTTTCTAACCTGTAATATGCCCGTGAGTACACCCTTGCTATTGTAGGTGTTACTGTCCCATTTCTTTATAACACAGGGTATGTTTAATTAAATGGACATTTCTTATCTCCTTCAGCCATTCACCTGCCAATGGTCGTTTACATTGTTGTCACATTTCTTGCTGCACTACTAGACAAATTCGTGTCCAAGTTTTCAGGCAGAGTTTTTATTTCTTTGGGGTAAATACCTGGCAGTGGAATGGCTAGAGCATGTCGTAGGGATGTTTAGCTTCAGAAAACTCACTGTTTTCCACAGTGCTCCCACAGTGTTCTGTTCCCACTGACAGTGTGCCAGAGTCCAGGCTGTTCTGCATCCTGGCCAACGTGTGCTACGGGATGAATGATTTTTTCCATTTGCCTCTCTCTTGGTAGGTTCCAGTATCTTGCGTTGGTTTTACTTAGTATTTCTGGGCAGAGACTGGAGGTCATCTGGGGGTGACCTGCAGTCTGCTTGGGCGACCCTGAGGACTGGACTGGGCCTCCAGACGTACTATATCCAGGCAAAGCCTGGCGGCTTGCTGGGTAACCCCGCCTACTCAACCGGATCCCCGATGGCCTTGAGGGCTTGACCAATGGGTGCTTGACCATTGTGAACCTGGTTCCCTGCCTATCTACTGTCTTTGAGCATGGGTGCTTTTCCACCTCCTGCCATAGCAATTTGTGTACACCCATACTTGTTACAGCATGATTTGAAGCAGTCATGTCTCTTCCCAATGTGAGAGCCCCGGGGAGTAAATAAACCCAAAAGTACAGTTATTATCAGAGGGAAGATGACTGATTGGGTGGTAGAACAATGGAGATGAGGGTCGAGAAAATTGATTAATCGAATGAGCCATCATCTGTATAAATGAGTAACAAATGTGAAGATAACATTGTGTAATTCAGCATCCAGTGTTAATTCCCTACTATATTCTCTATAATTTGGTATTTCCTTTATTGTTTTTGTTAACTAATGCAAAGATAACATTATATAATACAGTATCCAGTGCTAATTCCCTACTATCTTCTCTATAATTTTGTATTTCCTGTATTGTTTTTGTGTTATTCTGGTTTATATGTCTCCATTCTTTTGTCTTTAAAATAAAAAAATAAAAAGATAAAAAATTAATTAGTATTTCTCCAGTAACTTTCATGTGTTTTTTTGCCTTCTATATATCTTCTTTGGTGAATAATCTTCAGTTTCCATTACTATTGAATGGTAGGTGTTTGTTATATATTATAATAGAAGTCCTTTGTTGGAAAATATTTTGCACAAGTTCTGAGTTGCTTCTTTATTTTTATACCATAATTTTTGAAATTCAAGAGTGTTTTTATTTTATCTACTTGAGTTTGTTGATTTTTTGTAGTTTGTGGATTATGTGCTTTATTAGCCTGTTTCTAAGTTAGAAAAAATAAAGTGTAGCTTCTTGCTAGCATTAATTTAATTTTCAGTTATCAAGAATTATATAGTTCACAAACAGAAATACTTCTGCAAAAATATTATGTATAGAATTATGTCTTTTATTTCCAAAAACTATGGATATACTAGAAAGATGCAAAACAGTTATACATACAAGATACTCTGTGCCATAATTTGAGGGTAACTTTAGTACTACAGATTAGAAGTTGTCTTGGGGTGAACATTTCAGCTGTGAGCACCACTGGGAAGTATTCTAGAGCCAATGGGGAAATGGGTTATAGGTGACTAAAATTCATAGGATAAATAAATGAGAGAGAGTGGAAGAAGGTGGGGTAGTTCTGGGACCCCACAGAGCTTGGAGTCCTTTGTGTTTCCTGAGGAAAACCTTGTAATATGTACTGGGAATTAAATAGGGTATTCAGAAAGGTATTGCTTCAGTAGTCGGCAAAAATAGACCCAGATTAAACATTACTTTGTTTCTGCCTATCAAGGAATAAGAATAGGTCATGAAAAAAGGAAAAACTTCTTCTAGTTTAACTGCATCCCTGAACAATGATAAAGAATATTTATGGAAAGGCAAAAGTATCCAGCATCCAGAAAGGTAAAATTACAGGGTCTTCCTTCCAGTAAAAGTTATTAGGAATGAAAAGAAGAGAATATAAGCCTCACTGAGAAGGGGGATATCACTGGTAATAGATGTATAAATTACATAGGTGGTAAAGTATTAGGCAAAAACACTAAAACAATTGTTATAACTAAAATCCAGACTCCAAAGAAGATAAAAGGAAGCCTGAGTCTAGCAGGCTTTTCCATAGAAATTTATTTTAAAATTTACATGGAAAAGCAGACAATCTAGGCTAGCTAACGTGACTGTGAACAGGAAAAGTACTGTGCTAAATGATCATGTAACAGTAATAAGACAGTGTTGTATGAGTTTAAACATAGACCAGGAGAATAGAACAGAACTGAAATAGGTCCACACATGTACTGTAAATCTTTGACAAAGATACAAAAAGAATTAAAAGGGTAAAATTATTTTTAACAAATGACAATGCAAAAGTACATAAGATATAATAACATTGACCCAAATTTCATATGATATAAAAAATAAATAGAAGTGTATCATACTCTGAAGCCTAGAATTATAATTCTATGGAGAAAGGATATACGAGGCTCTTCATTTCGGAAAGAACCCATTATCTCATTTGCCCTTTGGCCCTAGAACACTTGGGGGCAGTGTTACCGCTGACCTAGAAACTCTCTCCAGCTGTGAGAAGCAATGGGTTCATTTCTGTCAAGAGTTACACTCCGTCTCTGCCTATTTTCTGATATCAGAAAATTCTTCTTTCTTTTATTAAATATATTTTGTTGTAATTGTTTTGTTGTTGTTACCTCAGGTGGTAAATCTGGTTCTTTCTCTCAAAGGTTGCGTATGTCAATTTTTCAATCTAGCACTTCCTTAGTTATATTAAGATAGGTATTAATATACACAAACTTACATAGTTTTTATTAGCAGGAGTTTTGGTGTACCAAATTTCCAGTGAACAGAACATCCTAAACTTTTGGCTAGAGCCTCATTGTTGAGAGTTGATTGAAACTGGTTAACGCAGATTAATGAGAGTAGCAATGATGATAAGATACCGAAGTAACTGACACTACTTAGAATTTCTGACATTTTTTTAGTTAAAGGGGGTCCTTGTTAAGTTCATCGACAATTTAGTTGTGAATTATTTTGTCAGTCAAGGCTAATATTGTGATGTTAACAGTGAAAACTTAAATTTTCAAGAACATGAACCATACAGTAACGGCCTGTTGGAAAGGATAAGAAATGCATTAGTAATTGTTGCCCATTCTAAGCAGTTATGAAAGTTTTAGGTAAAAATAATGTTTCTTCAGGCTCAAGAGTAAGAAGCTGATTGAGCCTGGTCGTACAGGGCCAGATTCCCCCTGAGGAGGGTGAGACAAGTGGATCACACATTTAAGTCCAGCCTGGGCAACTTGGTGAGAGCTTGTCTAAAAATTGAGAGAGAGATAGTGATACAGCTCAGCGGCGGATTGTTCAACGGCTGGGCTCGTGGCTGGCACCTCAGAAAACAAACAAATTCAGAAGTAAGAACCTGTTTTGGGGCGGGTCAAGTTGTTGGTCACCACAGTGAGCTGACTGGTGCAACAGCTCTGATTTGTTCCTGCATTTGTCTTTCTTCGCCTCTCAGTGCTGCCCTTTCTCACTAACTCTCGCTTCGGCCTCGTGACCTAACGGTCAATGAAGCATTTGTGAATACGATATGAAGTAGAGAACTGAAAAGGACTTAACATACTTGGTCTCCTTTTCTTCCTCCTCTTGCTATGGTACTACCTGTTGAAACTATGTGGTACTGTGTGTGTAAACTTGGACAAGTCTGCTGGTTATTGATGGTGTTAAGGAAAACCTAGGAACTGCATTTTATTTGGCAGGTGACCTTCACTTACCTTGCTAAGATCTACTTTATAGATCCTGAGTGACTGAAACTTTATTAAATTGTGCATTGAAAGAACTGTGAAATAAATATTTGGTTGTCATCTGAGCTACTGAATTTTCAGGTGATCTGTTATGCAGCAAAGCTAACTAATACACTCTTCTCAGCTGTGTGACTTTTGATAAGATCTGCTTCCTATTTTTAGCAGAAGCAGCCCTGAGGTTACCCATTAACCTCACTGTGGTTTCAGCATCTACTTTCCTGAAAGTCTGTCAAAGTGTGTGCTACCTTTTGCTCTGGTGAACTCTCTAAAACGTGGAAAAATAGGGTTCAGCCCTGAGTCTGCAATGTGCTGTGACTCAGTGTCATTTTAAATGTATTGAGAAATGATTAACAACTCCTAAAGTATTTTTCAAAGTTCTATCTACATAAAATCTTTTTGCTATAGAATATAAAATAGTCAATTTTGGAATCCTACAGTCTGCCCTTTTTCTTCTACATTTTGTCTTAACGCATGCTAGAAAAATCTATTATTTCAAGGAAGTTAGAAAATTAAGGGCAGTTTTCCATTTCATATCATCTCATCATTTCTATCTCATCATTAAATTGTGTTGTTTATATTTGACAAATTCCCTTTATATTTCACATTTATGACAGTTGCACTATTAAATCAGTTTTGCTGTGTCCAACTGAAAACCTTTTTGTAGCTTACACTGTGGGTTTAGCTGCTCACCTTTGTGGATATTTGTTTCTTGTCTGTATAATATCGCTTATATTTTGCCTTTTGCACAGTATCCTATAGTTCATGTTTCTAGCGTTACAATTTGGGAATCAACAAGTTCCACTTCACTCTGAGAATAAACTTTCGTTAGCTTAAGCACATGAGCTGGTGCACAAATTTCTGTCACATCGATTTTAGTATCAGGAGGGGCAGTACACCAAATTAAGGCACAGACAAAAGGACTGAATTCTATTGTAGTTATATTGTTGAGAAACAGATTTTATCTTCCTCTCCACCAGGCATAACCAGTGACCACGTAACCCATGATGCATGGCCACTGAGGAGCCAATCTGGGAAGAGAGTGCAGCTTGTGATCGCAGTGTGTGAACCCCAGATGCCGTCTCCTCTTAAATGACATTTATTCAACTATTTTCTTAGGGAAATCTGTTGTGTTTCCTTCCTGTCTTCACTCTTTTTTTCTCTATCTCTCCCTCCTCCCCCTCTTTCTTTTCCTCTGTCTTTTTTTTTGTTTTCCTTTTCATTAAGTGTTTTGTAACAAACTACTGTAAATAATTAACATTTTATAGTTTTAACTCAATTATTTCTAAGTTTTAATACTATTTGCTTATTCCTTTCCTGATCAATCTATGGTAACTTAATATCATATCATCATATGATTAGGATAACAGTTATCATTACCGGTAACTTAATAATATCATAAATGACAATGTACTTATATTTCTGCCCTCAGAATAAGCCTTTTGAAGGAAAAGTACAGGATTCTAGTTAAATAGATGGTGGACAGAATCCAGTCCTGTCTGGGACTCTGAAAAGGCTTCTCTTAGGATTAGCCACTTGAGTTGATACCAGGGGTTCTATGGACACTTCCACTCCTATAGGTTGGCTGGAGGCAGGGCCTCTCTTTGTCTCCCAGGCCTGCCACTCAAGAGAAATGGTGTTGATAGTGTGAATACTGAGTGGACAAAGCACACTGGGGAACACACTTAGAAGGGTCATGACCCTCAGACACCTGGAGAACTTCTCTTGTGTGGTTAGTTTCTGTCTTCTTATCACTCGTTTGAATTGCCTTCAAGAAGATAAAATCTTTCCCGTTTTCTTTTTGAATTTCAATTGATATGTATATTACTAGAAACAAACCTAGGACTCTTCAGTGGCAAACAAAAGGAATATATTCATCCTTCTGTATCTTGTTACTATTGCAATTTCTCTTTGCTCAGGACAATTCTTCACCATTCATAAAACTGATGAGTTAGCTCAGATCAACAGAACCTTTCCTTATAACACACTGATGGGGGCTGGGGATATAGCTCAGTGGAATAAGTGCCTGCCTAGCAAGCACAGGGTCCTGAGTTCAATCCCCAGTACCGCCAAAGAAAAAAAAAAAAACAAAACAAACAAACACACTGATGGGAGTCTGGCTCTCCACAAGAGAAGCATCTGTCAGCTACTTCAAATAAAAGGGACTCACCTTTTGCTCTACTTTGACAGAGAACCATTTGGAGATAGACATTTCAGCAAAAAACTGTGCCACTTTTAGCAAGTGGCAGTTAGCATCACCCAGCACTGAATATAGTATGACTTCACTCAGCGAGAGTTTGTCAATGTTTCAAGTTTGGAGGGCTTCTCTGTAAATTACATTCTAACTTTAAATGTTCTGAGAATAGAGATAGGACTGTTCTGGGTTTGTCTTACAAGTAGTCTGAGTAGTCCAATCTGTGTGCACGACTTCTCAGTCAAAAGAGGTCAGCAGTTTTCACATTCACACTCAACTGAGTGGTGCCTTTTTTTTATTCCAAACTCATTTTGGCTTTCAAATTTTTTATGTAATTTCTTTCTAGCCATTGAACTCTAAAAGGAAACTAAAGGAAACTCTAACTCTAAAAGGAAATAATATGTACTAGCTTCTCTAATTGCTATATTAGAGAAATTATTGCAGAACTTTGAATTTTATAGCAAGTCTCTTTCTATTTCTATTTTGATTCCATGGAAATTTGAATGAAGCTGGCTTCAATGTTTATAACCATTCTTTTGAGATATTCATGGCTTTCCTAGTGACATTTAAGCCAACTTTCCATAGTTTATTAATATGGGAACATGTGTGAGAATTAGCCAAGGATACAAAGGGTTTCTTAGCACTACTGAGTAATCAAAAGGATTATCTTTCCATGGATCATTTTTAGATAAGCAAAAAATTATTAATTTGATGGAACACATTTACTTGAGAAAACACAGTCTTGGGGATTTAGCATTAGACAAACAGAAAGGACATTTTTTTCTCATATTTCTTTTCTTAGCTGAGATATTCCTTACTAGGATAAGGAATGCTTTGTCTTCTCTTTAACTTTGAGTAGATGTTGTAAAGCCACTTTTATTTCTTTAAAATAGACTAAGAAAGAATGAGATTGTTCCAAGGGATCTTAAGTACCATAGATGACATTGTGTTATCCAAGTCAGGTGCCTGGGAGACATTCTTCTCTCTTGTGTGTTACATCTGAAATATGGCTCTAACCTTCTGTTGGGCCCACTTGTCTCAGCCATCCAGTAGTGCCTCGCTGAGAGGAAGGATAGGGAGCTAACAACTTTTAGATAGAGTGGAGAGGCAGCACATAAGGCAAAATTCAGAAAGCAGTGCCCATGATTCTAGAAAGGAAAAGTTTTATAAAAAAATTTGTTATCATTGCTTTATAAACAAGTTATGTTTTAGGCAGAACAAGAAACTGTCTATAAGACTCAATGCAAAGGGAACATATGAATTTATTCTTACTTGTAGGACTTATTAAATGAAATCCTCAGAGCTTAATGGCTGACTATTTATTGACAGACTCAAACTAATTTATTTAGTTTAGATCCTTTGTGATAGAATTTTAATGTATCTTGAATAAACAAGTATACAAATAGATGAATTAAAGAGTGAATACTAAAAATATGAAACTAATTACTGAAGAGTGAGGTACTGAAAATTTTGGTTTGTTTCATTATATAAACATGCAAAGTGTCAATAGAATTTTCTGTTAGCCAATGGCTTTATAGACCTGCTATAATAAATAAATTAAAACAATTGTATTTAGTATACAGTTCACATTTAAAATTTGGTATTTAAAAAACACTATTGAAGTACTTGAAAAGAGTTTTTTCTCTACACCAAGCTGAAAGGTTACACAGAAGTTGCCTTGCTCGTAAATGTATTTATCCCCAGAAACAATATAAAGCTTTGCCTTTTTAGAATGACCTTAAATCACATGCATGATTGCAACTGTTTGAAAACTATCATTTTATTTGAAATGATTAAGGGAGGGATGATTTTTTTTAAATAGGTTCTAAGACAAGGGGGGAAATGTACATATTCCCAAGAGCCACCCATTCATCAATACTTGAGCCAAAGCTGGAATTTACAGTTTCTGAATCTAAATTTGTGAGCACCCACTATTTCCATTCTAATAGAGCTGCCTTCATTTTTTCACTTAATAGCAACTCTCTCCTTTGGAGAACTACCCCCATCCATCCAAGTGGCTACATAATGAATCCTAAAGACTATTTTGCCCACTTCAAACCAAGAGCTGGGCCATGTGCAGTGTACTTCAAGCCGGTGAGAGACGGAGCGCTAGAGCGGCTGCGCTCCCTGCTGTAGGGGACTGTAAGAGTTTGATACTAGCGCACTCTCGGTTTTCCTTTCTGCCCTCTTTCCTGGCATTTTGAGACACTGTTCTATTCTTTTACTTTTGTGACCACTCCTAATTTTTTCAGATAAATTTATTTTCTTTTGTACTGTAATAGTAATTAAATTTTGGAATCGAAATGTGTAATGTACACGTCCCAATTCCTTAGAGTGTAGTTATTACGTGTGGCAAACATGTACCAATCATGATTTTTTGATTTTTTTTTTTCCGGTACCAGGGATCGAACTCAGGACCTTGCACTTGCCAGACAAGTGCTTATGCCACTGAGCTATACCCCCAGCCCCCAACATGTACCAATCAAAGTAAAACAAAAGGCTTGAGTGTTGATGTCAAAGCATCTCAATCCTATCTCAAACTGTCTCTTACCATTGGAGTCTTCTGAGCCACGTTTCTACATCTGTCACAAAAAAAGGGAAACAGAAGTTCCTACCTCATGGCATTTCTCCGAGGAATAAAAGTTAAGGTAGTAGAATGCTTTCAATATAGTAAGTTTATAACTAATTATTTTTATTCTTGTCCTTATAGTTTAAGCTTGCTTCTCTTAAACTTTTACCACTTGCACTTGAGAGTGTTATTAACCCAATAGTTTTGTCAAGCAGTTTTTACAATTCCTGCTGCCTACCATATAAATGCTGCATTTATAGAATTTTGTTTTATGGTATATTCTTGTATTGCATATACTGTTGTAGAAATTAACTTCAAATGTTTCCCAAATGGGGATTTCATCCAAGAGCAATAAATGATTATTTCATGATTTCAGATAAAATCGTGGCCTAATCTTTTTTGAAACACTGTTTTATTGTTATTTTTATGTTTTCTTCTCTTTAAAATATGAAAAATAAAACATGCAAATAAAGTCACCTAATAAATATAAAAAGCTATACACTTATTTCAGTCCCAAACTGTAGTCAAATTAAGTCACTGAAACTTAAGGAAATATAAGAAGTACACATAATTTATCTACTAAGCAGAATATGTGCTTACTACCTAGTCCGCTCTTTGTAAAATCGCTAGATGGGCTGCATTACATTGTAGTCGTGAATCCTGTTTTCACTGTGGAACAACTGTAAAGTTGTCAATCAGATGCTGCAGCTGTGTGAGTCTTGCTCTTGGGTTCACAGACGATGACACGTGTGTCACCCAAAGGGGAGACCGAGGGAGCACGCAAGCACAGAGCAGACCTGCAAAGAGGATGAGCCTTCCTTTGACATACAAGGTGCAGGGGACATTTCCAAGTCTTGGGAATATTTTTGGTATATTTAACTGGCCAAACATTTTTAAAAGTTTGTGACTTTTCTTTTTTTTTTTAATCAGTGACAATACATATCTAGGATGATAGTGCTCTGCACACCTATAGCTTTAACAACATGTCCATTATGTTTCCACCAGTAGCTCTGTAACATTCCTATTTTTATGCTGGCTGGACAAATCTTTAATGTTACACTATGACACTTTAAGTTCTCTTTTGATTCCTGAGGTTACTGATTTTATATGCTAAAACTTAACAAGGCAAAACACTTTCCTACTTTATTGCTCTTCCTTCCTTTACAAACTATAATTTGGAACATAGATTAAAGAATTACCAAAGGACCAGATTTGACAAATATTATGCTCAAGTCTAGCCAAGGTTTAGAACAAATATTCTAAATTTTCTGTTAAGGACTAATGTATTTTAATTTATACAAAAGCAATAAAAAGTTACTTGTTTAGAAAATACAGGGATGAATTAATCCAACATGTTTATAACATACTATTGGCTCTGTGTGAAGAGAAATAATGGAGAAAGGGAGCATGACAGAGGTTCTATGTGATCATATGTGATCATGTGTGTTGGGAAAAGGAGCAAGATAATGTCATTCATTTTCAAAAAGTTTGATGGTTTTCCTTTAAAAATTCTTATTCATAGTGTGTCAGTTAGTGAGATATTTTTATGCCCTTAATGTTTGAGAAATCTACTTGAGATTTTTCTCAAAAAACTTCACCCACAAGCAATGAATGTGCTTTCTTCCAGATGTACTACTATCAGCAATTCTAAGAAGGCTTTGTTGGTTGCTAAATTACACATGCAACAGGTGACTCTTTGCTTTTTAAAAAATAAGCAATGCTCCTGAAATGTTAAAAATCCATTATGTATAAAACCAATTTCAATTATTTTACTAAAATTCAAAATTGTTGTTACTACTCTTGCTTTCACTGTTTAGGAAATAAATAGCAAAGTATTCTATGGAATCCTTCTCGGGAGTGTAAATACCACCTTCATTTATAGGTTCTCTCTGACATTTCATCACAAGTTAGCTTGTGTCCTTCTAGAAAACACTTTGGCTTCTCCTCTGTGATTTTCATTTTACATATAAAATGGAGAAATAATACCGCTACCTCATAGAGGTTAAGAAGAATTATTAAATAAGATATCTACCACGATTTGCCCACATAGTGGTACAGTGTAAATGTTTAATAAAGAAATTAAATTTTAAGAAAAGCTGAACTACATCACTTTTTGAAAAACAATTTTTCTTGTCTTGTACTTATGCATTCTTTCAAGCAGCCTCTCTAGAATCACTAAGTTACCCCAACACTTAAAAATATGTAACCCTAACTTAGGGTGTTTAGGAAAGTGGATCTCTTCAGACCCTTCTTTCTTCTTGTGCTGCTCTTTGAAGCATGTTCCTTAATAATCTTCCTTCTTTTTGTTCTTATTTCTGTTTTTCTAGTAGGGCTGGAACCTACTTCCTTTCTGGGAGCCCGTGTAACCAGTATGACTTTGGGTATACTTAACATGGTCATGGTAAACACTTTGAAAGACTGCAGTGGCTTGGCAGGTTTTCAAGTGGGCATTTTTAGCCAGTGTTCCTGTACGTTCATTTTGAGATCTCTACACACTCCTGAGGGCTCTAATCCTTTGCATTGTGTTATTATTCCTTGGGCTTCAAAAGGCATTTTGTGCAAATGGAAAATGTACAAAGGCAGGAAATGTATGCTTCTTAAATGCTATAATATCAGCTGTGGCCAATATTTTAATTTCTAGGTAAAATGTTTCTTGACATCATTCCATATCCCAATCTGCATCTTCTGGTGCCTTTAGCAACCATGGTTAGTGTTTTAAATAATGAAATATCCTAATTTACATGATGAAAGCTGTGGAAAGAGGCATTTGCAGCCAAGAGACACTGCTACAGCAGAATGGGAAGGAAGAATGAGACACTGGTGCAAAAATAGATCTTCCAATCTCCCCTTTAAAATTTCTAACACTCGTTATTGTAGTAATGCCATTTGTAATGGTGTTGATTTTCTCTTAATGGTTAAAGGAGAAGTCAGTACAAGAAAGCCAAGCCTTACTGGAAAACACCTTAAACATCTGTGTTTTGCTGATTTTCTTTTAAAAAAAATTCTCTTAGTAGGTCCATAAATCTTGATTGCAGAGAATTGACACTGAACTGTAGTCATCTAAATGCTTTGGAAATCATTTACTCTAATGTTCACAACTTAAAGATGAATTAATTGGAGATAAAGACAAATGAGTTGAACAAATGCATCAGTGGCTAAAATGTCAGAAAAAACCACCCAGCTTTCTATTCTCAGGTGTGATAGTCACATGGCATCCACCATTAAAAACACAGCAAATTATCAGAACCAGAGTTTGTGATAACGGTTATGCCTACATTATTTTCTACTGTTTATCTCACTCTATTTTTCTACTTGAATCCAATTAGTATAAAATGTGTGTCACTGAATAATACTATTTCCTCTTGAATTTCATTGAGCAAAAATGTTTATGCATACGTGTGTCTATACAAAATTAAAACTAAGGGTAAGAACGGTAGAAATTGGTCTTAATTCCAAACTCAGGCAAATTTCTAGTTCTTACACTTAGTTCTATATATCATAAAATATATATTGAAGCCAGAGCACATCCCTAGGTTACACAGATCAAAAAGTCACTCAAATCACTAACTTGCTTCATGTTGCATATGTCTACATTGGATAATACTGTTTCTAAATGTTGACTGAGATGCTGGTATACTAAAAGGCTGAAGTTAGCACTGCAAGGTTTTAAAATAAACAAGAATGATGACAGTTTTGTCCAGAAACTACCTTCCTGGGGTGTAACTGTAAGGCATGTTAAATTCTAACATTATTAAAATGCACACACAGGATTCTTTACTTGTGTGCCACTAAAAGTTCTATTTAAACATAAAACCACCGGCTATATGCATAATTACACTTATTTAAATGAGATTATGAATCAATGGTTTCATCAATTGTTTGACAATAGGTAAATAAATAAATCTCATCATAATAGGTCATAATAAATGTGAAGAATGAACATAAGCCTAATATAAATCAGAATGATAAATGCAGTATAGTATATGGGGTATTTTGAGAGGGTTCAGTTAGGAAAGTGATATTTAGATTGCTACCTACCCTCAAGGAACACATATCTAGAATGACACACACTGAAAAACAGTAACATGCAATTCAGTTTGACAAGTACTACCACAAACCTGTGAGTGTGAATGATCGGAGAACAAAGAGGCAGGTGTGTTTATTTTTGCTATGGGAAATCTCAGTCAGATCTCGTAAGATTATTTGGGGCCACATAGGACAAATAAGAGTTTGTTAAGCAAGAATTATGTGTGCTTTTACTTAATTGATGCCAGAAAATTCGTTGAACAGATACATAATAGGAGTTTCAGGGACATTATATGTATTATATACTTTACCACACAAACAAGTCACTCTTGGAAATTCTCTCACTGAAGAGAGCTTGTATTCAATAACCGGTGAAGTGGTGGGGATGGGAGATGAGGAAGGGGAGAAAGATTCACTCAGTTTCAAAATCAGCTATAGAATCTAAGACTGAGGAAGGCCTCAGTTATTTTACTGCAACTCAGATTCAGTCTTTCTTTGAGAGCATTTCCTGCACTCCCCCACAGGTGACCTTCAGGAAATTACTACCCTAGAGTTTAGTTGCATCGAACAGGACTTGGGACCAAACCTCAACAAATACTTATTGATACTTTGCCTAAACATGTTTTATTTAGGAATAAAGAAAATAGTGAATCACACACTGATGATTATTACTGACAGCCTCAGACATTATCATTGTGATTCACATACCTCATTATCATGTTCTTATGCAAATTTGTTTACTGCACATTTTTTCCAGTATTTCAAGAAAAATTAGCTCTCCCTTAATTATAACTACACATGTAGTCTTTAACATTTAAGGATAGTTAAAGCTGATGCCTCCCACTCTGTCCAGCTCCCATCTTGCACTTGAGGAGCTTCAGAAGCAGCGAAGGACAGACTCTTCTCAATGGATACACTGTTTTTACACATTATGAATCATTTCCAGGACACTACTGAGGCGTAAGTGGAAAAATGAGCCTCAGCAAATTCCTGACTACCAAAATTCGGGGATCAGACTAATAAATGTGACTAAACACAGAGATTAACTTTAGCAATTGGTTACCATTACTTTAAGTCCGCATTTTTCTGGGAGCTGTCTTCCTTGTCATGATGCGTGGATGTCAAAAATTGTTATTCTAGCTTTTTATGTTACGTGTGTTCCACTGGAGTTTCTGATGTTAGAAGGTTTTCACTGACTTCAAATGTCAGTGCTGATACTTTCGATTGCATAATTAGAGATGCCTCTCTCATGCATTGTTATGTGACTTTCCTTCCCAGCTTTCTGGAGATTTTGAGAGAAGATGTCTGGCTTCCTCTAGGCGTCTATCAAACACTGTTGATTGTTATTCAGTGTGAGACTGAGATGCCTGATAAAATAAATGAGTAGAATGAACAGTAGAATTAGTTTTTAATTTCCTTTTTCTCTTGATTGCTCACCGTGTGCGTTTGCAAAAGCATGAAATTACGACCCTTCTTTGTATCAGAAATGCCAGGAGATTGCTTAGTTCACGGGGCTGAAAATGATGATTGTTAAACCCCAGCACAATGGAAGGCAACATGAAAGAGACACTTAAAAGGGGAAAAATGAAAACTGGCTTCTGTTTTGCTTTCCATGAGCTCTCTCAGTGCAGTCACCTTGCTTCACTCTTCTAACGAAAGAATTTCTAACAATAGGCGAGGTATGAGCTCCGCAAAGACGCAAGGGCCCTCCTACCCCCTCTTTTCTCCTTGTCTTCTTTTCCACGTGCATTTGTTTTTCTCTTCCTCGCTTTCTTCCTCCTCTTTTTCAGGTGGTCTTTTAGAACTAACAATCTGAGTTCCTCCCCAGGGGCTTGTTGAGGTGGACCTTGCAAGAACGAGCAATGCTTTTCCTCTTCCCTGGTCCGTATTCAGTCCAGCTCACCTTAACATGTTAGTGCTGACATTCCTGTAGGCTCTGACAGAGATTATTTGCTTGTTCTTTAACTTGGTTTTTTATTTGTCCTTCTGGCTACCCAAAGTGTAAAGTCCTAGTTAGCTACTTAAAGTGTAAAGGTTGGTACTAGAAACTGTTGAGTAGGGCACTTATGCACAAAGCCAGGGTTAGGCATTTCACCAATGAGATGTGAACAAAAATAGTAAGGCACTTCTCTCATGGCAACCTCAGTGTAGGAGGCACGGACACAGTGCCAGTTCACTAACATGATGCTGGAGAGAAGCAGAGGCCTGGTGATTGCCAGTGTGTCAGACAACTTTGCTTTATTATAAAAGAATTAGGAAACCTTTGGAGATTTTTAAAACAAGAATTGCCGGATCTGAGTTCTGCTCTATAGAAGGTTGAAGTTTGTGAGGAAATGTATTCTGTGGAGCACATGACAGGTGGCGGTGTTCACTGAGGGGTAGAGAGTGTGTGTACTGGGGCTGGAAGAGGGGATGGCGGCGCTGTCTAGGGTGGGAAAGGAACAGATCTGAGGCAACACCAGTGAGAATGAGAAGGGAGATGAAAGAATACTTCTACATTCTTGAATTTGGCCATGGAACTGATAAATTATCCTGGAATTTTATTTGGAGATGAAAAATAATGAATGAGCAGGGCATAAGTGCATGACGATAATCCCAGTACTTGGGAGGTTGAGACAGGTAGATGGCTGAGTTCGAGGCCAGCTTAGGCTACACAGTGAGATCCTGTCTCAAAAAGAAATAAATGAAAACTAGCTTTGAAGATGAAGATGAATTCAAATTTGAATGCAATCCTGACATTAACGTCAAAGAGGCAAAGTGGAACCTAAATGTAAACTCAAAAGAAAACTTACTGGGCATATGTCTATAATCCCAGCACTCTGGAGACTGAGGCAGGAGGATTGTCCTGAGTTGAAGGTCAGTTGAGCTACATAAGCAAGTTCAAGGTTAGCCTGTACTACAGAGTGAAACACCGTCTTAAAAAATTGAAAAAATTAAAGAGCTAGATATATAAATTAGGAAATTGATGATATGTGAATAGCAATTGATGCCTGCAGGAAAGGTGAGACTATCTTGTAAGAGGATTGTGTAATATTCAGAGGCAAGGTGACATAAGAAAGTGATCTAGAATTGTTAGCATCTCAGGATGCTTGTTGACCTTAAAGCATCTCAGTCATCCTAGGTGAAAAATTTTGAGAAAGTCTTTAGGAACATTGAGTCATTAATGAAGTTAATATATAACATTTTAGCAGAGTGGACTGGTAAACCCTAGTAAGGTAGAATGAGATGCTAAATGCTGGGTAAGAAAGGAGAGACAACTACTGTAGAGAACATTTTGAATACTCAAGAACAATGAAGAAGAAAACAGCCATTTGGAGAGCCAAGGGAAGTGAGGCCACTGAAATGTCTCTTCTGTTTTTAATATGAAACAATTAGAGTGCATTTGGAACTGATACAGTGAATTGGATAGAAAAGGATTTGTTGAGATATAAAACACAAAAAAGCACAAGAAAATGGTGGATTTAGGTAGAGAGGGTGACTTCCCTCTTTTTAACAAGAGAAAAAGGTCAGTAAACATATGATACAAAGGCTGCAGGTACACACATTTCACATCTCTGTGTGTGTTTGTGTGTGTGTGTGAATTACAGAAGTAAAGTTTAAAGTAAGGCAAGAGTTCAGGTGTTTGGTGGTTGAAGATCACTGAGGAGACATGAAATAACTCTTAAATAAAGTGGTTGAACTAGTTAAACTTATTCTTGGGTAAACAAAATCAAGGGTCACTACTCTGCATTTAGAGCATGAACTTCGGTCAAAACAAGTAGAGCACCTGCACCCCTAGTTTGTGAACATGTCCCTTCTATCTGGCCCAGTGCTGTACTTATGTCCCTAATTCATTTCCTGTGGTGTAAAGTTGACAAAACTTTAATAGACAACATTTTCTTTCTTATAATCAAACTAGACTGAAAGGCAAAGGCACCCCCAGCATAAAGATAGTACAATAAAAGACAGGGTGTTCTCCTACATGTAGGTGCAATTGTAAGGCAGAGATCATGGGACAGAATGAGAAGTTAGGAAAAGTCTCATGGATAAAAGGGATCTTAGGCTGGAACTTGAGTGGTGAGGCAAACTGAGCAAATCCCTAAGAAGCACAAGGGCTTTTAAGGCAACAAGTGGAATGTCGCTGTGTCCTCTATCATGGGATCATTTTATTGTAGTTTTACCAATCTGTACCTGGAAAGTTGATGTAGTGGGCGTTACTTAGTATCTGGACTCTTTGAAGAAGAAGATAATACATATTCTGTCATCACAGTGTCAAGTTCGAGAGGAAATATCATTCTCTGTAATTTAGGTGAGAGTGAACTTTGAAAAAGGCATTTCTTAGAGAAACAAAAGTATTCATTCCCTCTGTGTAGTCTGTTACTCAAACCAATGAGGTAGCTAAAGTGAGTTTGCCACTCTACAGACTATACAAGGAAAGATGTCAATTGTGACACTGTTCTTTAGTGAAATATCTCTGTAGTGTGCATACAGCAAGGCCGTTGGTGATGCATGCTACTTTAAGGTGCCAATTATGGAGGCATTTCCTCATTACATAGCTCATCTTTTCAGGGCTTCATATCTTTCAGTCAGAGTGTACCCTTGGAGAATCATGAGGTGATTTTCAGCTCAGCATTTTTAACTTTACAACACCAGTAGAAAGCCATCTTATCCCCTCACTTTTCTCTATCTCTTTCAGAAAGATACACACAGATATACACACACCCATAAACAAATACACACACAGACATGAAACCGCTGTGGATGCCAGATCTAATAATGCATGTGTATACTAAATCTTCGAAAGGAATTTAAATTAAAATAAAGTTTACTATGCCTTTACTTTTGAAAAGACTTAATGATGATGGACACATAAATGATTATAATGTTGGAAGGATTCAAATTTAAGCAGTTGGAGGCTTCATTCTCTGAGGTATTATTTCATTGGCCTTTGAAGCATGAAACCTTAAAAGAGTGTTTCCATTTGAGGCAGGCACATAAGTCCCTTTAGCTCTGGAAGGAGGAATTATACATGAGAACGAGAGAGAGAATTGCCAAATATGCGTGTTCATTTCCTAGATTAACCCAATAGCCTATGATAGATTTTTGAGAGCCTTTATACTCTATGAGATCAATAATCCATTATAGCTCATAGCGGTAACTAAATGACTTTGGGGATTGGCAATGACATCTGAAATCTTTTGCCTTTCAGGCATGGTTTGTAATAAATCCTGAGTTCCTTCCAGGCAGCAGCACACGCTTGCAATAAGCTGTTCTCTGATTCAGCACCTAAAGAGGACTTGGTAAATAGTAGAAGCTCAATATATTTACTGTATGAAAATATGAGCAAAAAAATTGTCTTTTCCCTTCTAAGCCCTCTCTAAGCCTAGTGTCTTACTAAATTGGCTCCACTGGATTTACCCAGATACTAATGTGCCCCTTCTGATCTTTCACTTGGTGCTGGCCAGTATTACTTTTCTTTCTTCAAACATAGTTGTCCAACATTTAGATGCATTTTGTCACTGGGTTTGGTAATCAATGACCCTTTTCCTAGGTATGGAGATAAGAGGAGATGAAGTCATCATTTTCCATGTAAGCAGGACTTTGATAGAGGTTTCCCATCATTGCAAACCATCCTTTCAAAAACAAAGGGACAGTAACCAATTTGAATATAACAGTATGTAATACAACAGCCACTGTTAATTTCCTATCACCTTATCTGAAATTCTGTACTGGTTGTATTGTTTTTGTGTTATTTTCTAAATGTATGTGTGCTTGTTAACATGCTTTTGTTCTTTTATCTTTAAAATAAAAAACACAAGGAAGAGAGAAAAGAAAATGTCCCCAGGGTTTGGCATGAAACCTGAAATAAAGCAAGTCTTCCAAAAAACAAATGACTAGAAACAAGGATAAGAAAGCAAATATGTTTCTCTATGGGAGACAGTGTGGAAAGCTATATTTACACCTGTCCTGAAGGACAGACAAGTATACTAAAAATGGAGGCAGAAAGTAGGGAAGCGTAAGGCGATAAGAAGGAACTGAGATGCATTGTGTATATATCAACTCTCCATGAGAAATGTAAGCATTGTGCACCATATACATGTAACTATAAAAGAGTAAAGAAAGCTGATTCACTAAAAAGTTCAAAGAAGTTTGAGAACTTTTCCAAAATCATTTCCTTCCAATAGCTCTGAGCCAGAATTCTAATCCAGACCAGGTTGACACAGGTTTTTGTTTCGCTACTATAGTACTGTTCTCTACTGCTTTTTCTCTAATTATTTTGATGTTCTGATCTTCCACAGTGTTTGGAGAGTGCTTGAGCCTTAATTAAACTTTGGAATTTATACTAGGCATGAAGTGTGCCAAGTTATACTGACAAAGACTAATATCCTTATTTTTTCAAATGCATTAAGATTTAAATTAGCTTAATTTGATCAGTATACATTTACAGCACTACACAGGAGAGATGCCACATCTCTTACCCTACACTGCATTCATGTACTTTAACACACATTATGCCATTTGTTCCCTGAACAGGCTTGTATGGATTAGCACATGTGTTTTTTGCTGTCCTCTTCTTCAAAGCACAGGTATCAACATTGGAATCAAGACTGATTTATTTTCGTATCTCAAATGACAAACTTGTTAGGTATTTTTCTGACTCTGATGCTCACGCTCATTGTGTTACACCAGACACTCCCTGGGGAGGTTATGGACACTGGAAGTGTTACATGTCTGAACCTCCACTTTTGCTAGTTTTGTCAAACTGTACACCCTCTACTTTCTGTAATGCCAAGTTACAAATTATTTCTAATTATCATACTCCTGGGGCAAAAGTAAAAGATACAGTCTGGAGACTTTAGAAATAGCTCCAGACCACACAATATTAACCTGTGATTCATTTAAATTTTTTTTTTTTTTGCGGTACTGGGGATCGAACTCAGGACCCTGCGCTTACTAGGCAGGCGCTTATTCCACTGAGCTATATCCCCAGCCCCTGTGATTCATTTAAAAACACAACACTTCTGATACTTAGATTAGTGGTTAACTATGAAACATAGTGTTTGTTCCACTCAATAGGATGATGAAAAATTAAAATGAGGTATAGCATGACTATGCCTTCAGTTACTGAAATCACCAGATAAATGTGAAATCTTTGTCAGTGAAAGGCAAGGTCAGAGCATATGAAATGCTATTTTTGTATACCAAATATTATACATTTGTTAGAATCCAGATTTCCTGTTCTTGCAGAGAAGGTCGGGTTGTCCCAACACCAAGCTACTGATGATTTCTAATGTTTAAAGTCTAAGGTCAGAGAACATATCTTGCTCATATTTGTGTTCTGCACTGTGTCTTGTACATGAAGAGAACTAGGTAAATGTGCATGGAATGGAAGGAATTTTTCCCCAAGGCAAGTCCCTGGTACACTTTTTGTTAAGATGAAACAAATGTTTTCCAACTGGATCCTAATCTAGATAATGAATAATATAATAAAAAATGTCTGTAGGGGAGGCTACAGACTAGAAATAGAGTAAAGAAGGAAATGCATTTTCCCTTTGTGTCAACATTTCCATGTTCAGTAGAACTCACCTTTGAAGGAGTTATTGGCCTAATGCACACTGAATTTTCTCACTGAGGGGACTTCATACAATTTCAGTCTTAACTCTTTAAGCCTAAAGATTTATAGCTTTGTTACAGATGTTAAGATATAATTTCATGGAACCATAAAACATTAACTAGATGAATAAAAAGTTAATGTTTATTTCTCATGTTTGATAAATATTATATGTTTTTATATGTTTATACACACAAACACATATCTATAACTAAAGAAATTTTCATATGAGCCCTAGGAAATATTATAATTACCCTAACCAAAGAGTAAAAGACAAAATAATGATATTCTGAAAAAAATTTGACAACTGTTAAGGTAAATTCATGAAAAGACTCAAACACATCCTACTTGTAGTTCCTAGAGTGACTTCTGTTTTCCTGTGTAAATCATAATTGATACAAGGTCTCTGTGATTCTGATGTGTTCTCAAGAAGAAGAAACAAATCACCAAAACGTGATAGATGTTAGAGAACTAGTGTGAAATGGTGTATGTAATGTTTTAGGGCAAAGAAAATATGTTAAAAATCTATAAGAAACCTAATCTACTGGAATAGATTGGACTTAAGCAAATCTTTATACCATGGATATAGGAAAGTCATGAGTATACAAAACATATTTCATCTTGCGTACAAAGACCTCTCCTATGTACAAAACACTCTGAGGCATGTTCTCACTCTTAGACTGGGAGAAAGGGCTCATAGCAGACAGCCTAGGTGCTGATGCTTCACAACTTCTAGTGGCAATCTATCCCAGTAGGTCTACCATAGGAAAAGCATATTGTAAGTTGGAAATATATTTAATACATTTAAATTACCAAACATCACAGCTTATGACAGTCCATTGTCAGAGTGTCATTGGATTCACCTTGCTTTCACACAGCTGACCAGAAAGAAGCTGCAGCCCACTGGCACTGCTTAGGATGACAAGAGAGCATTGTACAATGTGTCCTTAGCCAGGAGAGGAAAACTCAAAACTGGAAGTGCAGTCTTTACTTAATGTGAATTTCTTTCATGCTGTCATGTTGTCGAAAACTGGTTAAGTCAAACCACTGTAAGCTAGGACTCTCCATATCTATCAATTATTTCCTCCAAACATTTCATCACAGTGCGTAAAAACCCTGTCAGGTGCAGCACAGCCATGGTTATGTGACTTTTACGGATGATGAGACCAAAGGGTTAAGCTATGGTTTCATTTCATTTACTTATCCACTGAACAGACACGTATTGGAATTTAGGCACTGTGCTAGGTCTGAGGGATAGAGAATAAACCCCAAACATATCTGTTTACCCTCATGCTTCTTTTTTAATGAAGAGCACAGACATAAATTTTATGATTTTTTTTAGTGCTTCAACAAAAGGAAGAGCACAGAGAGCTGTGGAGAGCTCAACCTTACTGACACCCTGGGAAGGCCTCCTGCAGGAGTTAATAGTGAAGCTGTAACCGAGTTCTGAATAAAAAATGAGCACCCCGTCTGACCCACGCTCACACAGCAGGCGGTGCACGAGCCCAGAATGCAGTCCAGGTCCCCTGACTCCTGACCCATGTTCTTTTCATTGTATGAGTTTGGGCCCGCGTCTGCTTTTCTGATGTAAGGGAGGGAGGCTATGCAGTGTTTGTACCAAAGGGAAAACATAAGTATTGAGTCCTCTACAGGTAGGTTGGTTTGGCTATTACTTCCTTATAAAGAACACAAATTTGAAAAGAATATTTGAGATCTGTGACAGCACCTAAGGAAACCTAACACTTTATAAATCCTCATTTCTGTTCCATGGTATCCATAAAGGAGCTAAAGCATTACAATGAATTATATGGAATTGCTAAAGTTTAATACTTTACTTTAAAAGTGATATTTCATATGGGTTTGTTTCTTTACATAATAGTGACCTAACCGACTCAGTCCATGTTGAGTGTTCTAAAAAAATCTTTCAACTCCTTCTGCAAAGGCAAGATGTACCTCAATAAAAAGTCATTGCTATAGATAAAAACAGTACCAAACCCAGATAATCATCAGCTTTCCAAGAACTCTCACAGTGCAAGGCTGCATCATGGTCATGGAGAGAAAGTACTTTTTAAACGTTCTCTAATTACAAATTGACTTCACCAGGTCAATAATTTGAGAACTAAAGAAGTTCTGCAGGATATAATCGACCATTCTGGATGAATCAATAACAAATTGACTTGAAAACAGTCTAAATTATAGTGAGAACCATGGGAACAATTAGAAGCATACTTTCTAAATGCAAATTGTTTGAAAGTTTCAAGTAAGCCATTCTTCCATACTGTTGTAACAAAGTGTGAAATAAGCAAATATTTTTATTCCTACCATTTGGTACTAAGGAATATGTAAAAACAAACTAATATAAATTTTAAGACTTTTAAGACAACTGTACTTATTTCCAAACACCCTGTGTGTTGAGGAAATGGAGGAAGATGTACTCACTCATACTGTCAGTGACCTGAGATTGGTGGTAGGATTCAAAGGGGGAGTCTGGTAACATATTAAAAGTCAAAGAATATTTACAAAATAAATGTTCAGCAGGAGTGATGATCTCAGCAAGGGAGTTCTCTCTTAGATGGGAAGAAGGGAATAATTTTCACAATGTATAAAGCACAGATATACAAATGCATGAACATCTGTATGAAGGAGTTCTCTTTTATTGAAAATATATAGAGGGTGATTGGGAAAATAATTCTAAAATCCTTATTGAAAGGGGAATAATGAAAAATAGTTAAGCAATACCACTTAACAGTCTTTGAAGCAGTAAGCCAAAAACCATAGGATTTTTCACAAAATTATAGACATCCAATTTTATCTTATTAGAATACAGATTCTCAAAGCACGTACTGATGATCTTTTGGATTTCTATAGGACCCACTGTGATTTTCCATTTTCCTTCATGATCACTAGAAACAGCATTTTCTTTCATCTTTTCAATGAAATTGGTTAGGGGTTTATCAATTTTATTTAAACTTTAAAAGAAACAATTCTTCAATTCATTGATTCTTTATATTGTTTTCTTTGTCTCAATTGCATTAATTTTTGCTGTGATCTTTATAATTTCCTCTCAAGTATAAACACTGTATCTGATTTGTTCTTTGAGGTTCAACATTAGGTTCTTTACTTGAGCTCATTCTTTTCCTGATGTGAGAATTCACCATTATAAATTGTTCTCATAGAACTGAATCACAATTCCTGACTTGAAAATGTACTAAAAAGCAATTGAATCAGCATGATTCTGGCCAAAAACAAAACAAAACAAAATAAACAGACCTGAGGACGTGTGCAGCAGACTACAAGATGCAGACAGAACTCCAAACTCATATACCTTATCTTTGACAAAGGGGCCAAACATGGTCACTGAAAGAAAGATAGCCAATAAATAGTGCTGGAAATACTGGCTTTCCATATGCTGAAGACAAAACTAGACCCATGTCTATTATCAGGCACTAAATTAAAAACAAAATAGATCAAAGATCTAAATAGTAGAACAGAACCACTAAATCTGCTGGAAGAGAAAACAGTAAGAAATCTTGAGAATGTGGGTACAGGCAGAGATTTCATAAACAAGGCCCATATCACATGGGAAATGCTACAAAGAATAATGATTGGAATCTTATCTAACTAAAAAGGTTTTGCACAACAAGAGAAATTAGCAGAAAGGTAACCCACAGAGTGGGAAAAATTATAACCAGCTTTCCCTCAGAATTGAGAAAAATCAAGCTCCCCTAAATTCAAAGACTCAATTTAAAAATGGGTCTCTGAGATGAATACACACCTCTCAGATTAAGAAATACAAATGGCAAATAAATATATGAAAAAGCATTCAACATCATTGGTCTTTCAAGAGTTGCAAATTAAAACAACACTGAGATTCCATCTCACCCCAGAAAGAAAGGCTGCCATCAAGAAATCAACAAATAACAAATGCTGGAGGGGCTGTGGGGAAAAAGAAACCATTCTCTGCACTTAGTGTCAGTGTACACTAGTGTCACCAGACTGTGGAAATCAGTCTGGAGATTCCTCAAAAGCCTAGGATTAGAGGTCCCATCTAACACAGCTATTCCCAACTGAGTGTCTTCCTTGAAGAATTCAAAGCATCATATCCCATCAATGTATGTGCACCCATGTTCATAGCAGCACAATTTTTGCTAGCTAAATTTTGAAAACAATCTAAATGCCCATCAACCAATGAATTGATAAAAATGATGTGATCTTTTTATACAATGGTGTGCTACTCGCCATAAAGAAGGATATATTGAGACATTTCTAGGTAAATGGATGCAATTTGAGACCACACTCATAAGCAAAATAGATGAGCATTACATCTGAAAACATCATATTGTTTCCCTGATATGAGAAACTGATAGTGTAAATGAGGACCAAAATGTACAATAGATATTGTGAAGTGGAAAGAAATTATTCTAAAGGAAAGAGGAACTAGGGAAAGGAAGGAAGGGACAGGAAAAAAAATGCAAGAGTTGTACTACTAATTTCTCTTAGTTCATTGAAAAGAAAGATTTGTGCTAATATCATTAGGTGAATTTTTTATGTCCTTATCTTGTTCTCTGAGTTACTACTTTGAAGATAACTATACACAAAGTATTATTGTTGTTATCTTATAACTTTGTTACAAAATTTTGTTTTATTTTTTCCAAAATAAAAAACATTAAAAAATAACTCTAATTTTAAAACAGTATCTATTTGAAAATATGAAACTAATAGACTGTAGTCATGCTGTTTATATCAAATATTTAGAGAGAGAAATTTTCAAAAATAGAAGAATAAATTATAACATATAACATATAATTAATATATTATAACATATAATATAAGTAGAGTAATATTCAATCATTAAAAATATGAAAGAGATTTTCATGATATAGATATTCCATATCTGAAATGTATTCCTAGCATTTTAACTTTTAAAATAACATATTATTACTTTGTCAGAATGTTCCTTCAAATCAACACATATAAGAAGAGTGTCCAGAGACTTTCTTGCAGAGAGGGAGCCCAGCTTGGTGGTGCCATAGGAGCAGCCTTTCCAGTGGACCTCTTGCCGGATAAGGCCCACAACAGTGCTGTGCCTAGCAAGACAACATTCCCCCACCATCAGAGGTGTGCTCTGAGCCTGGCACTCCAGCAATTGTCTGTGGTTCCTGGGCCCAGTGATTCATGGTCTGCTACCATCTTGGGATGTTTGATATCCAGGTAAACTAGGGTTGCTAGAGTCCTCTGTGAGCTGCCTGGGTAGTTTGTAGTACAACACTTTTCATCTGACATCCAAAAATGACAAGATAGAGGAGTAAAATGCAGTCTCAGAACTAAACCCCACCCAGAAAAGGTCCTTGAAATAATGACATAGAGGATCTAGGAAGCCACATACCTACAATTTCTGAAATGATTGCATCTGAAGTAAAGAAACAACTCCATCAGGGTACAGAAGACATTAAAGCAGAAATAATCTCTCAGGCAAAAAATGAAGTGAAAATAATAATGGAAGAAATGCTCTCACATATAGAGAAGAAACAGATAAAAGAATAGAAGAACATAGGAAACAAATAGAAATGTTACATGAGCAATTTAGGAATGAATTAGAACACATGAAACAGACTCTAAGAGATTTCCAGGAAATGAAAACTTCCACTGAAAGCTTGCAAAACCGCTTGAATGAAGATGATGTTAGAATTTCAGATCTTGAAGACAGCATGGCAGTTAGCAACTGAGAAAGGAAGGATCTCATGAAGTCATCAAGGATATAGGAAAAGTCAATCCAAAAGCTGCAAGATGAGGCAAAAAAAAATAATATCCAAGTAATAGGAGTCAATGAAACAGCAGGAGGCAACACAAATAACATGAAAAGAATATTTGCAGAAACAAAAGCAGAAAATTTTCCAAGCAAGGTAAAAGATACTGAAGTGCAGTTAAATGAGGCATACAGAACCCCAACGACGGACTTCCGGGAAGATGGTGACCAGGTGAGCTGCAGAGGGAAATTCTCCCAGACACAGATCTCTTGCGCGTGGGTGCCGGGTCTGCGGCTGTGAAATTCCAACTGAACATGTTGCTCTGCGCTGCCTGAGCATTAACGGGTCAGCTGGATTTGCCGCGGCGAGGAGTGGGCAGGCCCTGAGAGCTGGGCGCCTGAGGCAATCGGTGCCACTGAGTCCGTGTACCCCCGAGGGCGATCGCGTTGGGACAGACCCTCCCATCTCCCGACCCCGAACGGCTTGCAGGCAGCTGCGGCCAGGAATTTTTGGCAGTGGTGGAGCAGGGCAGTCTTGGAGACCATGCTCCTCGGGCAGACTGAGCTAATCCAGGCAGCGGACCGGGGTCCCGCTCAGATCCCCGCCCCTGCAGTCGGAGCCATCCTCGGCCGGAGAGCGGGCACTGAGGAGGCTGTGGTCAGCAGCTCTTGCAAGAATGCCAAGGAGGTGGAGAAGCACCAGGGAGCAGCGCATCAAGGGCGAGGCATTACATATTAGCAATTTGAGGATCTCCTGCTGCAAGATCCCAGGGTGAGTTGATTGGGCGCCCTGACCGGATTTTTGAGCTGGGAAGAAGCTCCGCCCAGGAAGGGACATCCGAGCAGCACTACTGACTGCTCGGACCCCAGGACGGAAGAGCTGGCTGGGTGCCCCGACTGGTTTTTTGAGTAGGGGAGGAGCTCCACCCAGGGAGGAACACCTGAGCGACCCCCTGCCAGCACAGTCCCCAGGGAGGCGAGCTGTTTATGCACGCCAGCCAGGTCTCTGGGTAGGGAGTAGCTGGGAACACAAAGCAGCATATGAGCAGCCTATTGAATGGAACTCTCAGTGGAAAGCTTAACGGACGTTCTCCCGAAATGAAGGAGTCATTGGAGCAGCCTTTGCAACAGACCTTTGCCTGGTGAACTGCCTGGGTAATTTATAGCTCAATATTTTGAATCTGATACCCAAAAATGGGAAGACAGAAGAACAAAACGCAGTCTCAGAACTCAACTGCACCCAGAACAAGTCCTGAATGCGAGGATACAGGGGAACTAGGAAGCCACATATCTGCAAATGCTGAAATGATTGCATCCGAAACACTGAAACAACTCCAACAGGCCATAGAAGAGATTAAAGCAGAAATAAGCCACATACTTGAAATAATCTATCAGACAAAAAATGAGCTGAAAACTATAATGGAAGAAATGTTCCGTACACATAGAGAAGAAATAGATAAAAGATTAGAAGAAAGTAGGAAACAAATGGAAACGTTACAAGAGCAATTTAGGAATGAATTACCAAGAATGAAACAGGTCCAAAGAGATAGCTAGGATTTGAAAACTTCCATTGAAAGCTTGCAAAACCGCTTAAATGAAACTGAAGATAGAATTTCAGACCTTGAAGACAGCATGGCAGCTTATGAGCATGAAAGGAAGGATCTCATAAAATCATCAAAGACCCAAGAAAAATCAATCCAACAGCTGCAAGATGAGGCAAAATGAAATAATATTCGAGTAATAGGAGTCAGCGAAACAGCAGGAGACCACACAAATGATATAAAAAGAATATTTGCTGAAATAATAACAGAAAAATTTCCAAACAAGGTAAAAGATACTGAAGTACAGGTAATCGAGGCATATAGAACCCCAACGATCCATAATCCAAAGCAAACCACACACAGACATATAATAGTCAAGATCCCAGATATCCAGCAAAAGAACACAATATTAAAAGCTGCTAGAAAAAAGAAACAGATCACCTATAAAGGAAAGCCCTTCAGAATCACAGCAGACTTCTCAACGGAAACCATGAAATCAAGAAGAGCTAGGAGCGAGATATTGCAGATTCTGAGACAAAACAAATTCGAACCCAGATTGATGTATCCTGCAAAACTATCCTTCAAATTCAATGGAGAAATAAAATATTTCCACGACAAAGAACAACTGAAGAACTTCATGAGTGCCAAACCAGCACTGCAAAAAACACTAAAAGATATTCCAGACAGAGAAAAAAGAGACCACAATCCCAAGAAAAATGATAGAAACAACTCCCTACACAGAATACGTAAGTAAACATTCAGCAAAAGAAGGAAAACAACAACAAGTAAATAACATCACTGGAATAAGCCAACAAAAAACCATTATAACCATTAATGTAAATGGCCTCAATTCACCAGTCAAAAGGAAAAGATTGGCAGAGTGGATTAAGGAACACCATCCAACGATATGCTGTATAAAGGAAACACATTTTACTCAAAAGAAAATCCACAGGCTGAAAGTTAACGGATGGGAAACAACTCTCCACGCAAAAGGTCCCCAGAAAAAAGCAAGGGTAGCTATTTTGTTTGCAGACAAGATAAACTTCAAACCAAAAACAATCAAAAGAGATAAAGAAGGCCATTACATACTAGTTAGGGGAAAGCTGCTAGAGGAAGAGATAACAATCCTAAATATTTATGCACCAAACAATGGAGCACCAAACTTTACAACTCAAGTCTTAACAAACGTGAAAAATCAACTAACTAATAACACTATTTTAATGGGGGAAATAAACACCCCTCTGACGTAAACAGACAGGTCAACTGGACAGAAAATCAGCAAAGAAATAACAGACCTGAACCAAAAGTGTGAACAAATGGACTTAGTAGATGTATACAGAGTGTTCTACCCCACAACATCAGAACACACATTTTTCTCAGCTGCACATGGGTCTTTCTCCAAAATTGACCGTGTTCTAGCCCATAGAGCATATCTACCTAAATGCAAAAGAACTGAAATTATCCCACGCATATTATCTGATCATAGTACAATGAAACTGGAAATTAGTGACAAAGGGAACTTCAAAAACTGCATAAACACTTGGACATTAGACAACAACCTCCTGAATAACCAATGGGTCACACAAGAAGTTAAAGAAGAGATTTAAAAATACCTACAAATAAATGAAAATGCAAGTACAACCTATCGGAATCTGTAGGATGCAATGAAGGCCATCCTCAGAGGGAAATTTATAGCAATGAACTTATACATAAAGAAAACAGAAAGACAACAAATAAATAGCCTAATGCTACACCTAAAACTCAGAAAAAGAGCAACAAACCAAACCAAAAGCCCAAAGAAGGGAGGAGATTATAAAACTCAGGGCAGAAATTAATGCAATTGAGATGAAGAAAACTCTACAAAAAATAAGTGAATCAAAGAGAAGGTTCTTCGAAAGAATAAATAAAATTGATAACCCCTAGCCAACCTTATCAAAAAAAGAAGGGAAAGAACTCAAATTCATGCAATAAGGAATGAAGAGGATGAAATCACCACAGATCCCACAGAAATCCAAGAGATCATTAATACCTACTTTCAAAGTCTTTACTCCCATAGGATAGAAAATTCAGAAGAAATGGACAGATTCCTGGAAACGTACAAATTACCAAAATTGAGTCAGGAAGACTCAAAAATCCTGAAGAACCCAATATCAATTAACGAGATTGAAGATGTCATAAAAAACTTACCAACTAAGAAAAGCCCAGGCCGTGATGGATTCACAGCAGAATTCTATAAAGCATTCAGAGAAGATCTAATACCAACACTCCTCAAACTCTTCAATGAAATCGAAAAGGAAGCAACTCTCCCTAATACATTTCTGGAGGCAAGGATTATGCTGTGACCAAAACCAGAGAAGGACCCAACCAAG
Organism: Dinomys branickii; assembly: GCA_004027595.1. Taxonomy (NCBI): domain Eukaryota; kingdom Metazoa; phylum Chordata; class Mammalia; order Rodentia; family Dinomyidae; genus Dinomys; species Dinomys branickii. Next base: position 36,075 of record PVLD010006944.1, on the reverse strand, counting down.
AAAGAGAACTATAGGCCAATCTCTCTAATGAACATAGATGCAAAGATACTCAACAAAATACTTGCAAATAGAATACAGCGAATCATAAGGAAAATTATACACCATGACCAGGTAGGATTTATTCCAGGAATGCAGGGATGGTTCAATATTCGCAAATCAATTAATGTAATACAACATATCAACACAGCCAAATACAAAAACCACATGATCATGTCAATAGATGCAGAAAAGGCTTTCGACAAAGTCCAACATGCATTCATGTTAAAAACCTTAGAAATAATAGGAATAGATGGCCTCTACCTCAATCTGATCAAAGCCATCTATGACAAACCAACAGCCAACATCATACTAAATGGACAAAAACTGAAAACTTTCACTGTAAAGTCAGGAACAAGATAAAGATGTCCATTGTCACCACTCCTATTCAACATAGTTCTGGAAGCATTAGCCTGAGCAATGAGACAAGAGAGAGAAATAAAAGGAATAAGGATAGGAAAGGAAGAAGTTAAACTATCACTATTTGCAGATGACATGATACTATACATGGAGGACCCCAAAAACTCCACAAGAAAACTCCTGGAATTAATTGACAAATTCAGCAGCATAGCTGGATACAAAGTCAACACCCAAAAATCAATAGCATTCCTGTACACGAACAACAAACAGACTGAGAGAGAAATTGAGGAAACCATACCCTTTACAATAGCATCCAAGAAAATGAAATACTTAGGAATCAATCTAACAAAGAATGTGAAAGATTTATTCAGTGAAAACTACAGTACTCTGAAAAAAGAGATCGAAGAGGATTTCAATAAATGGAAAAACATACCATGCTCATGGTTAGGAAGAACCAACATTGTGAAAATGGCCATACTACCAAAACTGTAGTGCAGATTCAATGCAATTCCCATTGAACTACCTTTAGCATACCTCACAGTTCTAGAGAAAATATGCCTTAAATTCATCTGGAACCAGAAGACACCCAGAATAGCAAAAGCAAAAGGACAAGTCAGGTGGAATCACAATCCCTGACCTGAAATTATACTACAAAGCTACTGTAATAAAATCAACCTGGTACTGGCTAAAAAACAGACCTGAGGATCAATAGAATGGACTGGAAGATGCAACCACAATGAAAAACACACTCAGCCACCTAATATTTGACAAAGGAGCCAACCAAACTCACTGGAAAAAGGATGACCTGTTTAATAAATGGTGCTGGGAAAACTGGCTTGCCTCTTGCCAAAAACTGAACATAGACCCAAGTCTATCACCATGCACCAAACTCAGGTCAAAATGGATCACAGATCTCAATATTAAAACATAAACTCTAAATCTATTGGAAGAGAAAGTAGGTAAAAATCTTGAAGACATAGGAGTAGGCAGAGAGTTCATGAACAAAATGAAAAAGCAAGGGAAACACTTCAAAGAATCAATAACTGAGACCTCATCCTACTGAAAAGTTTTTGTACATCTAAAGAAATCACCAACAAAGTAAAAAGAAAACCTACAAATTGGGAAAAAATCATAGCTAGCTGACCCTCAGACAAAGGTCTTCTATCTAGAACATACAAAAAAATAAAAAAACATGTACCTACCCAAATTCAAAGACCCAATCCAGAAATGGGCATCTGAGATGAATACACACTTCTCAGATAAAGAAATACAAATGACAAATAAATATATGAGAAAATGTTCAACATCCTTAGTCATCCGAGAAATGCAAATAAAAACAACACTGAGATTCCATCTCACCCGAGTATGAATGGCCAGTATGAAAAAATCATCCAATAACAAATGCTGGCGAGGCTGTGGAGAAATAGGGACTTTATTACACTGCTGGTGGGAATGCAGACTGGTGCAACCACTCTGGACAGCAGTTTGGAGATTCCTCAGCAAACTAGGTCTAGAGGTTCCATTCAAACCAGCTATTCCCTTTCTGGGTATTTTCTCAGAAGATCTGAAAGCATCATATCACTCTGATATATGTGCACCCATGTTTATAGCCGCACAATTTGTAATAGCTAAATTGTGGAAGCAACCCGAATGTCCATCTACAGAAGACTGGATTAAAAAACTGTGGCATTTTTATACAATGGAATATTATTCAGCTATAAAGAGGGACAGATATGGAGCCTTTGTAGGCAAATGGTCAAAATTAAACAACATACTCATAAGTGAAATAAATCAGAGGTACGTGTGCAGGCAACGTATTGTGTAACTGGTGTAAGAACCTGAGGGTGGGAACATAAACTGAGAGTCATGAAGGAAATCTGTTCAAAAGTAAAGAAGAGAGGGGACGAGGGAAAGGAGAAAAGAATGAGGCAAAAATTTATGTATGTATGTATGTAACTATCTATGTATATACACACATGCAGGATGGCTGACATGGTTCTACTGTTGACTTATGTCATTGAATGGTAAGGAATAGTTGATGACTGATGGTTTGATCAATCTTGTATGTCTTTATGTGTTCTCTGGAGCATACATTTTGAAGATATCAATATGAAATGCAAGAAATATTGTTGGTTTTCTGTTGCTTTGTCTATAATTCAATTATGACTATAAGTTTATTGAGCTACTTTGTGTCTCTTTGTTAATGCTTTTCGTTTTTTGGTTTTTGTTTTGTTTTGTTTTGTTTTTCTCTTTCTTTTTCTGTTGTAGTTGATGTAGTTCCTTTTGCTTTCACACTATAAAAAGAAGTTTTACTACTGACTTGGGTCACTTTATTGTAAAGAATAGTAGAGGATTAATTGTCTAATCAATTTTGCATGTCTATACCTATTTTCCTGAATATACAATTAGAAATTATCAATATGTAATGCAACAACCAGTGATGATTCCCTGTCACCCTATCTGTAACTCAGATTCGATTGTACTATTCTTATACTACTTTGTGTATGTTTGTTAATCTTTTTGTTTTTTAATTATATTTTTAAAATAAAAAACCCCAACGATCCATAACCCAAATAAAACCACACCCAGACATATAATAGTCAAGATCCCAAACATCTAGCAAAAGAACACAATATTAAAATCTGCTAGAGAAAAGAAACAGATCCCCTATAAAGGAAAGCCTGTGAGAATCACAGCACAGTTGAGAACAGCAGAAACCATGAGATCAAGAAGAGCTTGGAGCAGCTTCCAACCCAGACTGATGTATCCTGCAAAACTATCCTTCAAATTCAATGGAGAAATAAAATATTTCCTTGACAAAGAACAACTGAAGAACTTTATGAGTGCCAAACCAACAATACAGAAAGTACTAAAAGATATTCTAGACAGAGAAAAATGAAAGCACAATCTCAAGAACAACAACAGAAGGGAACCCTCAAGCAGAACATGCAAGTAAACAGATAGCAAAAGCGGGAAAGCAACAACAAGGAAATAGCATAACAAGAATAAGCCAACATATAACAATTATAACCATTAATGTAAATGGGATCAATTCACCAGTCAAAAGAAACAGATTGGGAGGGTGGATTAAAAAACAAAATCCAATGATAGGCTGTATACAGGAAACATTTTACTCAAAAGGAAATCCACAGACTGAAAGCTAAAGGATGGAAAACAATTCTCCCTGCAACAGGTTTCCAGAAAAAAGCAGGGGTAGCTATTATGTTTGCAGACAATGTAAACTTCAAACCAAAAACAATCAAAAGAGATAAAGAAGGCCACCACATACTAGTGAGGGGAAAGCTGCAAGGGGAAGAGATAACAATCCTAAACATTTATGCACCCAACATGGAGCACCAAACTTTATAAGTCCAATGTTAACAGACATGAAAAACCAAATAATTAACAACACTACTGTTATAGGGGATCTAAACACCCCTTTGATGCAAAGAGACAGGTCAACTGGACAAAAACTCAGCAAAGAATTAACAGACCTGAAACAAAGATGAAAACAAATTGATTTAGTAGATGTATACAGAGTGTTCCACCCCACAACATCAGAATACACATTGTTCTCAGCCACACATGGGTCTTTCTCTAAAATAGACCACATTGTAGTCTGTAGAGCATACCTACCTAAATGCAAAAGAATTGAAATTATCCCATACATATTATCTGACCACAGTGAATCAAATTAGATATTAATGAAAAAGGGAACTCCAAAAACCCCATAAACACTTGGAAATTAGACAACAACCCACTGACCAACCAATGGGTCACAACAAGAAATTAAAGAAGAAATTGAGAAATTCCTACAAACAAATGAAAATGCAAATAAAACTTATAGGAATCTGTGGGATTCAATGAAAGCAGTACTCAGACGGAAATTTATAGTGATGAACTCACATGTAAAGAAAACAGAAAAAAGAGCAAATACATAGCCTAATGCTACACCACAAACTTTTCGAAAAAGAAGTACAAGCCAAACCAAAAGCCCAAAGAAGGGAGGAGATTATAAAACTCAGGGAAGAAATTAATGCAATTGAGATGAAGAAAACACTACAAAAATAAGTGAATCTAAGACTTCGTTCTTCAAAAGAATAAATAAAATTGATAAACCCCTAGCGAAACTTATCAAAAAAAGAAAAAAAACTCTAATTCATGCAATAAGGAATGAAAAGGATGACATCACTACAGACCCCCACAGAAATTCAAAAGGTCATGAATACCTACTTTGAAAATCTTTACTCCCATAGGATAGAAAACTCAGAAGACATGGACAGATTCCTAGAAATGTACAAATTACCAAAATTGAATCAAGAAGATACAAAAATCCTGAACAACCCAATGTCAATTAATGAGATTGAAAATGTCATTAAAAACTTACCAACAAAGAAAATCCCAGGTCCTCATGGATTCACAACAGAACTCTGTAAAACTTTCAGTGAAGATTTAATGCCAACACTCCTCAAAATCTTCAGTGAAATTTAAAAGAAAGCAATTTTCCCTAACTTATTTCTGGAGGCAAGTATTATACTGATAACAAAATCAGAGAAGGACCCAACCAAGAAAGAGAGCTATAGGCCAATCTCCCTAATGCACATAGACGCAAAGATACTCAATGAAATACTAGCAAATGGGATGCAGCAAATCATAAGGAAAATTATACACCTTGACCAGTTTGGATTCATTTCAGGAATGCAGGGATGGTTCAATATTCACAAATCAATTAATGTAATACATCATATCAATAGAGCCAAAGATAAAAACCACAAGATCATCTCTATAGATGCAGAAAAAGCTTTTAATAAAGTCCAACATGTATTCATGTTAAAAATCCTAGAAAAAATAGGAATAGATGGCCTTTACCTCAATCTGCTCAAAGCCATCTCTGATAAACCAACAGCCAACATCATGCTAAATGGATACATCTGAAAGCTTTCATTTTAAACTCAGGAACAAGGCAAGGATGTCCACTTTCATCACTCCTATTCAACATAGTTCTGGAAGCATTAGCCAGAGCGATTAGACAAGAGAGAAAAATTAAAGGAATAAGGACAGCAAAGGAAGAAGTAAAACTATCACTATTGCAGATGACATGATACTTTACATGCAAGACCCCAAAAACTCCACAAGAAGACTCCTAGAATTAATTGACATTTTCAGCAGAGTAGCTGGATACAAAAATCAACACCGAAAAATCAATAGCATTCCTATACACAAACCACAAACAGACTGAGAGAGAAATTAAGGAAACCATACCTTTTACAATAGCAACCAAGAAATTGAAATATTTAGGAATCAATCTAACAAAAGTTGTAAAAGATTTATTCAATGAAAACTACAGTATTCTGCAAAAAAGTGATAGAAGATGATTTCAATAAATGGAAAATCATTCCCTTCTCATGGTTAGGAAGAACCAACACTGTGAAAATGGTCATACTACCAAAATTGTTGCACAGATTCAATGCAATTCCCATTAAACTACCATTATCATACATCACAGATCTAAAGAAAACATGTCATACATTCATCTGGAACCAGAATAGACCCAGAATAGCAAAAGCAACCCTTGGCAACAAGGACAAGTCAGGTGGAATCACAATCCCTGACCTGAAATTATACTACAAAGCTACTGTAATAAAATCAACCTGGTACTGGCAAAATAACAGACCTGAGGATCAGTGGAAGACTGTAAAATGCGGCCAAAACCACAAACACACTCAACCACCTAATATTTAACCAAGGGACCAAGAAAGCTCACTGGAAGAAAGACAGCCTCTTTAATAAATGGTGCTGGAAAAATTGGCTTGCCTCTTGCCAAAGAATGAAAATAGACCCAAGTCTATCACTATGCACCAAACTCAAGTCAAAGTGGATCATAGATCTCAATATTAAAACAGAAACTCTAAATCTATTGGAAGAGAAAGTAGGTAAAAATCTTGAAGACATAGGAGTAGGCAGAGGGTTCATAAACAAAAATGAAACAGCAAGGGAAACACTTCAAAGAATCAATAACTGGGACCTCATCTTACTGAGAAGATTTTGCACATCTAAAGAAATCACTAGCAAAGTAAAAAGAAAACCCACAAACTGGGAAAAAATCCCGGCTGTCCCTTGGACAAAGTCTTCTATCTAGAACATACAAAGAATTAAAAAACATGAACCTGTCCAATTTGAAAGACCCAATCCACAAATGGGCATCTGAGATGAATACATACTTCTCAGATAAAGAAATACAAATGGCAAATAAATATAAGAGAAAAAGTTCTACATCTTTAGTCATCTGAGAAATGCAAATAAAAACAACATTGAGATTTCATCTCATCCCAGTAAGATTGGCCAGCATTAAGAAATCATCCAATAACCAATGCTGGTGAGTCTGTGGAGAAATAGGAACTCTTCTCCACTGCTGCTGGGAATGCAGCCTGGTGAAACCACTGTGGAGAGCGGTTTCAAGATTCCTCAGCAAAATGGGTCTTGAGGTCCCATTCAACCCAGCTCTTCCCCTTCTGGGTATTTTCCCAGAGGATCTGAAAACATCGTATCACCATGATATATATGCACCCATGTTTATAGCAGCACAATTTGCAATAGCTAAATTGTGGAAACAGCCCAAACATCCATCCACAGAGGACTGGATAAAAAAACTGTGGCATTTTTATGCAATGGAGTATTACTCAGCTAGAAAGAAGGACACATTTGAGGCTTTTATAGGCAAATGGTCACAATTAGATACCATGCTCATGAGTGAAATAAATCAGAAGTACACATTCAAGCAACTTATTGTATCACTAGTGTAAGAACCTGAAAGTGGGAATATATATTAGGAGGCATGGAGGGAATCTGCTCAAAAGTAAAGAGCAAATGGGATGAGGGGAAGGAGAAGAGGAAGAAAGGGACAAATATGTATGCGTGTGTGCATGTGTGGGTGTACACGCAGGATGGCTAACATGGCTCCACTATTGACTTATGTTGCTTTATGGTAAGAAACAGTTAATGATTGGTTGTTTGATCAAGATTGTATGTCTATACGTGTTTTCCTGAGCATATGCTTTGAAGTTATTAATATGTAATACAACAACTATTGTTAATTCCGTGTCACTTTGTCTATAATTCAATTTTGATTGTACTGTTCTTACGCTACTTTGTGTCTCTTTGTTAGTAATTTCCTGTTTTTTTTTTACTTTTAAAAATAAAAAGAGTGTCCAAAAAGTTTCATATGAAAAGAATATTATCAATAAATGGGAATTTAAAAAGTCTTCCTTTTCTATGCTTGACTGTATCTTCTTTTAATTAAATATTTATTCTATCAATTTAAATTATGTGAATATAATTAAATTTCATGTACTAAAAAGATTTAACATTTAAAAAAACATTTTAGTCACTTTGGTGTCCAACCAGCATTTAAAGCTATTTTTCCAACAGTTTTCCTCATGTAACTTACTGAGTATTCCTTTCTTTTCATTTTTGGGCAGATTATTAACTTATTATAAGTTAATATCACATTTAGATTTAGTTTCCTTATTATTTCCCTTAACAATTACAAACACCCCTCCAAAAAATATCAATAGGTTTTCATCAAGAACTTTGAATGCCTAATATTCTGTTTTATTTTTGTGTTAAATTAAGGTTTACTGCTCAACGATACTGTTACTAGGATTATATTTCCTTTCTTATACATTTACTTTAAAGTTAATACTTTTAATCTTCATGATTTTCATGTTTGTAAAATTTTGTCATTTACACAAGTATAGTGTCTCTCTAAATGATCAAATGCAATAGCATGATCCCAGAATTTAAAAAAAAATTCTTCTACTTTGAGTAGGTAATTGTTGCTAGTTTCTCTCTCTCTGTCTCTCTCTGTCTCTCTCTGTCTCTCTCTCCCCTCTCTCCCTTTCTCTCTCTCTGTGTCTGTGTCTAATTTACTACATTGTTTTAAAGAGCCTATAAGTGACTGACTTTATGTCAAAGAACATGTAGGAGATAAATTTGTTGAAATTATTAATATTTAACAGTATTGTATTCTGCTCATATATTCAGTGGCATATAGATTTCCAGAATGCTGAAATAAGTTTTGAAAATTTAAAGGAGTGTTTAAGTATCTTGCACATTTCATTTTTTTCATTTAAAAATCAAAAGGCACTATACTTACTGATATTGTGAACATGTTTTAAAGAAATTTTTTTGGATGATCATCTACACAACTCTTCTTGGCTGAAGAGCAATTAGCTCCATTTTATCTAAACCTGGCCCTATTCCTATATATTGATAGGTACAGAGCTGGCCAGGACTTTTCCTTATCCCCTCAGTTTCCTATAAGAAATGCAAATCAATCTAGCTAGGGTGCTAATGTGTAGACTTTGAAGCAAGGTCAGTGTGCTCACAGCTCCCAAAAGCACTGTGAGGTGGGTGGGCATGGGAGCCATGCTCTACGCTTCATGCTGTTGGCTGGGATTGAGCCTCTAAATAACAACAAAAACAGAAGCTATGACTTTCCAGGGCATAAATGATTACAAGTCAGGGTTAAAGCACCAACCCCAAACATTAGACACTACCTCAAACTTGTTATGCAGATTACTCTTTTGGCTTATCCATCTCTCTTCACGTTGCAGAGGTCATTTCAGGCCTCCTACCTAGCCCAGCTTGTTGCACCCACAGCATTCGCATACTTTCTGCCACACTCATAGTCCCTTCTCTTCATGAAAGGCCTCTTCAGGAGGTCTTTGTTCCAGTTAGCCAGCACTCTACCTGGACTCAGTCTCCCTTGGCTCCCCACCAGCTTAGATATATATTTGTGTCTTTATTTACACCATGGGTTGCACTGGAAGTGGTAGATTGGAGTTAGCTGGCGAGAATTCCAATTACTTTCCCTTGGGATTACAAATAGGAACTTCTAGGACTGTGGTGAGGCCCAGAAAAGGCTTTCAATAATTTTTAAAATCTTCATTTTGATCTTAACCTTCTGAAATTTTGAAAAGATATACCTTGCTCTAGGCGATTATTTCATTAATTATGTTGGATATTCATTCTCAAAGTAATTATATCCCAGTGATGAACATTTTTACAAAATATTTGTAACTTCTTTCTGGAATTTTTGTTAGAGTTGCATCACGGATTTTTTGATAGAGTTTTTACAAATCTTTACTTTTTAATTTATTCTTTCCAGTTTTGGAGAGATTCCTTCAAATTCATCTTCTAGGTCTCTGCTGAATTTTTGCTATGTTTTTGTAATTCTTTTGCCAAAAGCTTCATTCTAAATTGTGGTCCCTTTTACAGAACAGGGTGGTATTCTATCATGCCCTGGGTTTGTTTTCTGTTTCTTTCTCATTCTTTTTCCTATTTTCTGTAGCCAGAGACTTTTAGATATACTTGGAGTGTTTTAGAAACATGTCTCTATAAATTAAGATGGAGTCACTAATATTTTTCTCTATAAAAGGTGATTGCAAGTTCTTTATACACCGACCTTTCTTCTTACAGGCTTCACAGTGAATAGACAGATGGGAACCTAGATGTTGAAATAATTTCTAAATATATCTGCAGGTGATTTCACTTGATAGGAATGTACCCAGTATTTAGGGGAATGAGGAACAGAATGTAAAAATGGGCAGTACTGAGATCTAAGACTAAATCCGTGGAAGTGGCTCACCGTTCACTATTCACAGCTTTAATTAATTCTACTTTCAATAAACTATTTGTTCTGTTGCTTTCAGCAATGCCCACTATCACCTAGACCATAGTTTGTCAATTTATAAAGCTGGAGAGAAGAAACCTTCTTTTTCATCCAGGGTGCGGAGGGAATCTGTGTGCCAGCAGCTCCTAATCTCCAACATATTCCCTAGTGATACAGAGGGTTGGGTATTGTGAAATAACTGGTCCTTCCAGGTCCTAAGTTTTGCAGTGTTACTGGAGGGAAAAACCCTTACTTTTTACTGGCTTATTCAACTCCTTGCACACAGCATATAGAAAAGAGGTAAAGATAATATACACAAGTCCATGTTTCATAATTTTCTTGAGAATTCTGCTGTCCTACTGCATTGTTCTCTGCCGTTTTTATCATTATAGAGTCATTCTATTGTAGTTCCCTGTTAGTTTAATTGTAGAAGGCCACAGAGTTAAGTGATTTGGTTTAGTTTACTACATTTATCCTGACTTTCCTTTAGGAGACTTTTATTTATGGATTAATTAATTAATATTTTTATTTAGCTTTTACCACCAAGGAAGATGTTTTTGCTTTAATAATCTTGACAATAAAAAACATTTTTGAAATGTTGTTGCTGTAATTCTTATTGTGCCTACTGCCAGCCGAAGATGTCTGTGAACAAAGACAGCTACTTCTCTCAGGGAGATCACTGTAATGACCATCTACTGTCTCCTTGCGACTGCACGCTGTGTTTTCATTGGTTTACTTATTGAATCAGTTCCGTTATGTCTCCCATCAGAAAATTCAGTTATCCTTGAGATTCTGAGCAATTGCCAATTATTACTTCAAATTTGCAGACTATAGAAGAGAAAGAAGATACTCAGAAGACTGCACAGAGTGACGTAGCTGGTTCTAGGGACACATACGCACCTACCACTACTGTCAGAGGGGCAAGAGATCATTTCCAGATCTCACGTGACCTCCTCTCTGAGGTGGAACTGAGAACTCCGTAGCATTACTATGTATTTCTCCAAGGAATTTCCTACTGCACGGGTTTGGAAAGCTTTGGCTCTTACATTCAAAGTTTGCTCATATCAGTGCTCCAGAGGTGGTTGCCCTCTGGGAAAATGGCTGTGAGAACAGTGCTCTCAGGAGGCTGAAGTGCGAATCAGGAGGGCAGACTGAAGTTTCAGTGAAAGCTGTAACTGCTTAAGGGAGTAGATAATAATGGCAACCTGAATTTTACCGTCACTCGCCGTGTGGAAGCTACTCAGGAAGCCAAATTACCAGAAGGGTGCTGGTTAAGCATGAAATTAACAAGGGGATTTATGATAGGGTTTGAGTGTTTAACGGCAGGGGGCTGTGATGATGCAGATATACGGTGCCCAGAAAGACCCAGTGATGGAAATCTGTTTGCCGAAAGCCCTGCCAGCATTAGGGCTCACAAGGACTTAAAAATTTCACCAAGCTTCTTCCTGAGTGATACATTTCTTTCACTGTTAATCAATTCAAGAATATTAATGCTAAGATTCCTCGACCTAAAGTGTTTGAGAATGTCTTTTACACAACCATTTTGCTTATTTCTTATCTCTTTTCTTTTTAATTAAAAGGGATAATTTTGCTATCACCACATATGCACCAGAAACTAAAAATGAAGTTTTGCACTGTGCTTCCCAAATATACTTCTACTATGCTTTTATTACATATTTTTACTTCTACTTTTTTATAGACCTCGCCTTACTAGACTGAACACTTTTTAAAACAATCATGTTTTATTCATTTTCACTAGCACTTAGAGGTGTTAACATTGGTGATTATTACCGAGGAGTCACTGAGAAACAGGCAACATAACTAGCGGCTTCCTGCTGATATGTCCACGTCTTCACTGTGGAAATTGTTCACAGTTAAATTATCCCTTTCTAGATACAGAGAGAAGCGGATATAACTGCTTGTGCTTTAATTTCATGATCATCAGCTGTGCTAGACTCCAATAGTCCACTAAGGAGGGAACAGTGGCCAGCAAGAGATGGTAGCGTAGGAAGGGTAATAACAGAGAAATAGGTGGTATGTACCTGGGAACAGTGGGAAACTCTGTCTTGAAACACTTAGGAGATTTCAAAAATAACAAAGTGAGGAATAATATAATGGCTGTGGTTCATAATGCAGCTCATATACTAACAGCCCCTGGGGGATCTTTTCACAGCTTCCTCATTAATCTCTTCAGAAATAATGTATCTGTTAGTATCTCTATTTAATTTTTCTTTGATAGATAGTACCTATGTGGAGTATAACCCAAGTGCGGTTAGGCATTAGACTACACTTCAACCCTTGACTTCTATAGTCAGAATCTAACAAAAGTAAACATAAAATTTAAAGAAAGGTTTTAAACATGGGAATGTTACCACGTTATGGGAGTGTAGGTTCCCTTCTAGAGATTCTTTCTAGGTTCTTCTTTTCCTGAAAAAACATTGAACAAAACAGACGCACAAGTTAGTGAGGTTTTCATTTATTACAAATAGGAAAAAAGGATGCTTTGCAGAGTGAGTGTGGGAAATTAATAATAGGAAAAGAAGTATACTCTAGGAGGTAGAAGTGGATCATTGAGAAATAGAGACTAAGTGGCCAAGAGCTTAATGGTGGCTGTTATGGTTTGTGTCTGGGTGAACCCCCAAAGCCTCATGCAGTCATGGGGATACTTTTCAGAGTAGGCGGAATCTAGAGTTTATGATTGATTCATTGTCTCATGCTAAGATGATGAATGTGAGTGCTAACTCACCTTAGGTTGTGTAGCTTGCATACAATATAAGGGACGGAAAGAGCCTTTGTTCTCTCCTCCCCTGTTGCTCTTTCTGCTTATGCTTTCTTTTGCTACCTCGACCTGTTGCCCTTCACCATGCCACCATGCCTTGGAGTGAGCTGATTACAGACTGAAACCTCCACAAACTGTCAATTAAGTAAACCTTTCCTTCCTTAATCCTGGGTGTCAGGTATTTTGTTTCAGCAATGAGAAGAAAGTAACCAAAACAATGGCCATCATTTGTATCTCTCACACCTCAAGCTGAGCTCACCTCAAGGTTATTCATTCAAACTCCAGAATTCTTCACAAGCAGAATAAAAAGTAGCACTTTGATTGGTTCCTGGTCCAGGATTTGGGTTCAGGCCTCTTGGATCTCCATGACTGACATGTCACACCCACTTGCCCAGCAATCTCATCATGCCTGAATCTCCTGCCTTGGGGCTATATAATAAAAAGAAAAAAGAAAAGAAAGTTTTCAAGTCAATTATCATCAAAGCATTCACCTTGTAAAAAGAAGAGCAATTTAAACAAAATTTTGGCATAAAGGAATAATTAATAAAGGAAGGATTAGAGATAGGAAAAGTGTCAGTTAAATTATAAACAGTAATGCTACTGGATAAACAATAAAATAAATAAGACTTTTTGTAGATATTTTCTTTTATGTATATTTTAGCTGAATGATAGGAAAAGAGAGGGAGAGACAGAGGGAAAGAGAGGTTCCAAACATTAGATGCCTACAATGAAAGGGGCATTGCTCTAGATGCTAGAGACATAGAGAGCCAGTAAAGGAATAACAGCTTTGCATCAATAATTTTGCTCATATAAGATGAACAAATAATTCAAAGAGCTATAGCTTTCAGGGCTCAGTCAAATCATCCACATAACATGAACATTTGTATATCTATCAAAGAAATTGAATTCATAGTTTAAATCATTCCAATAAGCTAAATTCCATGTCCAATTGCCTTTACTAGCATATCCAACAACATATTTGAAGAAAAAGCTATGATTCTATACAAGTTATTTCAGCAAATAAAGATGCTTTCTAGGTAACTTCATGAATTTAATATTATCTATTTTTTGTCTTTTTGAGACAGGGGCTTGCTATGCAGTTCGCGTTGGCCTTGAGCTCACTCTGCAGCCCAGGATGGCCTTGAAATCACAACGATCCTCCTACCTCAGTGTCTGAGTGCTGGGATTCCAGTCGTGCACCACCATGCCCAGCTTCCAATATTACTTTTTAAAATTTACTAGTAGTAACAAGTTAGCACGACAAAATTAAGAGTAATTCCTATAAACATAATTTTTAAAAGTATTAGTGAATAGATCCCAGGAACAGGTTAAAAATAGTAAATCATTACCAAATACAATTTTTGAAGAATACCAGTTCACTATAACATTTTAAAGTTAACTGATAAATTTTGTCATGTAAACATATTTGAAATAATGATCATCTTAATAGATACACAGTGAAATGTTCAACGAAATTAAAGATCCATCGTGATAAAAAACACTAAGTAAGTAAGAATAAGAATAGGACTTCCTCCAGCTGAAATATGGTACCTAGAAGAAATAACAAAAAGCAATATTATAATAATGAAAGCTTGGGTACTTCTTTGAAATACAATCAAAATCCAAATCTCAGATTGGGAGATAAAATATATATAGATTAAATCCCAGGTAAAAGAATTCTAGGTAACTTCATAAATTTACCACATTACCTATTACCAAATGCCTATGACTCCATTGCATGAAAACAACTGATCCTTTTTAAAGGAGGGAAAAAATTTACAAATTTTTATCCATGAAAATATACAGATGGCAAATAAGTACATTAAAATATGTTTACTTTCATTCATTATTAGTAAAATGTATAAAAAGTACAGTGAGCCCTTACTATGCTCTTGTTAAATGGCAAAGTTCTGGCAATATCACTTTTTAAAAAATGCAGGTATATTCAAACATCTAAATATTTTCTATGTAAATGAAAAAGAGTGTAACAACTTGAAAATTTCTAAATAACAAATGCTGGAGGGGCTGTGGAGCCAAAGGATCACTTGTCCACTGTTTGTGCAGTGTAGACTGGTACAACCACTGTGGAAATCAGAGTGGAGATTTCTCAAAAAAATTATCACTAAAGGTTCTATTTGACTCAGCTATTCTCCTTCTTGTGATCTTCTCAAAAGTATTAAGAGCATCATACAACAACAATATACGCATATTCATGTTTATAGCAGCACAATTGTGTTAGTTAAACCTTAGAAAAAGTCCAAATACTCATCAACTGATATATGGATAAAAAAGATGTTTATAAAATGGTATACTAAATAAATAAATAGATAAATAAATAAATAAATAAAATGGTATACTACTCAGCTGTGAAAAAGGAAAAACTTGAGACATTTATAGTTAAATGGATGGACTGTGAGACCATACTCTTAAGTGAAATAAATTGAACACACATGTCCAAATATTACATTGTCTCTCTGGTTTGAGAAACTGAAAGTATAAGTAAGAATCAAAATGCATACTAGATATTGTGAAAGAGGAAGTAATTGTTCAAAGGGAAAGAGAAATTGGGGGAATTCAACAGAAAAGAAAAAAATGATAAAATGGAAGCAAAACTTTGTAAATAAGTGGGAAGGAGGGATAAAAAGAGAGCAGGAAGGGAATAAAAGGGGAACAAGATGTATCACATTCAAATACAAATTCCCTATAATGAGTGTGATCATTATGCATATCTAAATTGTATCAATAAATTTAGTTTTAAAAATTAAAAAAAATCACTAAGAAAAAAAGTAAAATTTCAAGCAGTTTCCTAAATAACTTTTTAAAATCTTATTTTTGTTAGTATGTTTGTAGTGCTTAACAATTATATTTATCTTTTATAATAAAATATAGCAATTCCTCTTCCAGATATTTATCTGAGAGAGATAAAAGTAGCCGGCTGTAGTAATAGCTGAATTGAGTGATTTTGGTTGCCTGACATATAATCACTAAAATTGGAAATGACTGAAGCGTGTATAAATTGGTAAATGAATAAAAGCCTGTGGTACATCTATACAAGGACATATGATCAATGAACTTTATTAGACTATTGAAACATAGATGAGTCTCAGAGGTAAAACAACATAGATGAGTTTCAGAGTTATTGTGCTGTGTGAAAGAAATAGCACACAAAGGCTTTATATGGGATGATTGTATAAATACTAAAATCTCAAAAGGCAAATCTATGGGGGAGAAATAATAGCACTGATTTACAAGACCTAGACTGTTACAGAAGGTTAAATGCAAAGGAGTTTGAGGACACTTATTTGGGGCAATGAAATTATGTAATGTCTTAAGGACAGACCCCAAATTTTACTGAAGTTTTATCCAATGCGTGTTCTAGGAATCTAAAAGTTCCCTACAGAAATTTAGCATCTCTCGTTCTCACTCTCCACATCTCTTCCTGTCTATCTACCTGCTTTGTCTGTCTTTCTATCTGTCTGTCTGTCTGTCTGTCCTCTGTTTCTCAGAGCACTAAACAAAAAACTGTGGTTTTACATGCACTTATTGTACATAATATTTTAGCAACTTTACGTTTATTGCCAGTGATGCACGATAAAAACTTGGAGCTCCGTGCCCCTGTATCATAAGGCATATAAAGAACAGCTACACCATATTTTGTTTAAAGTCACTTTCCAGCAAGTTTATGCAACAATGTGAACTAAAAGGAAGATACATTGAGAATCAGAACTACTTCCTGATTTGCTGCTCTCCCTTTCACACTCAGTTTCATCATTCAATGAAGATCAACTTAGTCATAGATTCATTTGTTACCCTGAAAGAAAATTTGATCATTCAGAAGTCCTCATGTTCTGTTGGTCTTAAGAATTGTGCATCTTCTGATCCACTTCATTTTTCAGATACTTGTTTGCCACGCATAGTGCTTACATTCCATATGTGAAGAGATGGACGGAAGTGGTTGGGAAGGAAGAGAAAGGGGATGAAAAGGGCCATGAAGATACACTGTGTGCGTGGATGATTCTCCACCAAAAACATACACGTTAAGTACAAACATTGGTGCAAATACGTACTAATGCAAGAAAGAGATTTGCAGTGGGAGCTCAGTGCTGTGTTCCTCTGTGTCATGTCTCAGGCTCTCAGAGACGAGGCTGCTTTCTCTTCTCTTCTCTGCGCCCCTCCACTTGTTGCAAGTGCAGGCTGCACAGGGGGAGCAGTCTTACCCACTGCTCAGGGACAGCAGTCCTCAGCGTACCCTATTCATTGATGCATTCTGCTGCTAGTACATGTGAAGATTCGGGCTGGGGATTCAGGGCCATGGTCCGCTTTCTCTAGAAGCTTTCAAAAGTAACCTTCGCTAAAAATGTTGAACAAAAACGTAAGTATCAGGGGATCCCCTGGACTCTGGACCACCTGGACCAGAGTCCCCAGGCCCTAATCCAAAAATGGGCATCTGAAATGAACACACACTTCTCAGATAAAGAAATACAAATGACAAATAAATACATGAGAAAATGTTCAACATCATTCCAAGAAATGCAAATTAAAACAACACTGAGATCCCATCTCAACCCAGAAAGAATGGCTGTCATCAAGGAATCAATCAATAACAAATGCTGGAAAGGCTGTGGGGGAAAAGGAACTCTTCTCCCCTGCCATTGGGAATGTAGACTGGTGCAACCACCACGGAAATAAGTGTGGAGATTTCCTAGTAAAATAGGATTAGAGGTCTCATTCAACCCACATATTCCCCTCCTGGGTATTTTTCCACAAGAAATAAAAACATCATACCACAACCATATATATGCACTCATGTTTATAGCAGCGCAATTTGTAATAGCTAAATTGTGGAAATGCCCATCAGCTGAAGAATGGATAGAAAAGCTGTGGTATATTTATATAATAGAATATTATTCAGCTATAAAGAAAGACAAACTCTAAGCTTTTATTATTAAATGGTTGCCACTAGAGACCATACTCATAAGTGAAATAAATGTCTCATATGTGTAAACATCACATTGTCTCCCCAGTGCAAGAAGCTGAAAGAGCAAACGAAATCTAAAAGGTACAATAGTGAGAAAGGGAAAAAAATCTGCTCAAAAGGGAAGAATGACTGGGATGAGGGAAAGGAGAACAGAGAGAAGAAAGGATACACGCGTGCGCGTGCACACACACACACACACGCACACACACACACACACACACACATGCGCACACAATGGCCAGGGTAATTGTATTATTACTTTCTATTGCTTTCTTAAAAGGAACATTTGATATTTAATTGTTTGATCATTCTTACATGTGTGTATTTGTTTATTGGAGTAACCAATACTAAAATATCAGTATGTAGTACAAGAACCATTGTTAATGCCTTTTCACCTTGTCTGAAATTCTGAATTGTTTTTATGTTGTTTCATTTACGTCTGTGTGTTTGTTAATATGTTTTGGTTCTTTTATGTTTAAAATAAAATTTAAAAAGGAAGAAAAGAAGCAAAAGTAATTTTTAATGGCGATTGTCCCTGATCTACCCTTCTATTATTAACTGCTTATGTGTATTTGTCCCAAATTCACATGTCAAAATTCTAACCCCAAATATCATGGTATTATGAGGTGGGGCCCAGGTGATGCAAATGGAACTTTCATGATGAGATTAATGTCCTTGTAAAAGAGACACTAATACTTAGCTCCAATTTGAGAGATGATGTTAATAATAATAGAGATTAGAGATTTTTCTGTATATAGGTGGATCAAGAATCTCAGACAAAAACAATATGGAGAACCCATATTATTTCTAAAAGACTTAAAATACTCCTTTTCTTTCATAAAGCCTTTGTATATGATATACTAAATTGCAAAATGTCAATGGCCCTTCTGACATTTCTTGTCTTAATTATCTGTCGACTGTATGCAACAGAGTCTTTATGACAGAGAACTCAACTGGAGGTTCAAGTATATGAAATGGAAAGCTTGTGAGAATTGCCTATACTTAGCAAGTTAGACAATAGCTTTTCTCCGCTAGAGTCATAGGTTTTACGGATGTGGACCCTTCACGATAGATCTCTCGCTCATCATTACACAGAAGAGAGAGCCATGGTAGGAAAGAGTCTTACCCAACAATCTACTACTATTTAAATTGTAAAAGTGTATTTGTCATTTGCAAAAATTTGCTGGGAGCTTAGCTCAGCGGCACAGTGCCTGCCTGGCAAGTGTGAGGTCATGAGTTCTATTCCCACTACCAAAAAAGAAAATATCCTAAAGTAGCAATACTTAGAATTATATACCTGTTTGATAGCTGTTCTCCAAGAGTACCACATTAACTAGCTTATAAAGTCAAAAGGCAAGATGAAGTAGAGGTAACAAACAACATCTAGATCTCAGTAGTTTAAAGCAGAATAAAATGCTTTTATTGTAGGCACAGAGAAGACCACAGTAGGAAAGAGAAGAGAGACGTGGAACTTCTGACAGTCTGTCGTGGCGTCAAAGGTTAAATAGGCCCAGGATGGAGGCAGGATTTAGGAGGCAGACCACCTGACATGGTGGACCAGGATTGGGCAATAGCGTGGGAAAAGGAAATGGGATATTACAGAAAGGGGAGAAGGAAGTCATAATTTGACTCATAGGAAAAAAGGTGGTACTTAGTACATGACCTCTAGTGGCCAGTGCCATATTAGCTTGGTTCAGCACAACAAATGACCTCCAGCACAATATTGGTTGGATGCCATAGTGACCAGGCAGGTATTACAGTGAGGCGAGAAACCCATCATTCCCATCTTTTGGTTATAAGGGGCAATGACTCCTCTTAGACTGCTTCCTGCTGAATAGGCGTGTGACTATGATAGGGGGTGAGGGGAAGATGGGTGTTGCCTATGTGAACGCCAGTGTTGGGGATATCTGATAGAGTGACGAGTTAGTTAGCCATGATTGTGAAAAGCTTGGATTGAATAAAACTAGACAAATGTTTAAAAATTCAGGGCCCTAAAAGTAAACCGGTTATTATTATGATTATAGGACCCCAAAGAGGTAGCAGGAATGGTGCCCATGACTGAAATGTGTCATTCCACCAGGACCATGGTGTAGGGGGAGAGAGAGAGGTTTTAGTTCTGGGCATTTACGCTCAAGCCAGGTGTGAAGGTTTTTTACTTTGTCCATAATAATTTCAGATTCATTTACAAAGTAGCAACATTCTGCTAACAACTTAGCACAGGTGCTTCTCTTACTGGCTATTACGATGTCAAGGACACAGAGATTTTGGAAGGTAATGCTGCAAGGCTATTAATTTGGTTTTGAAGTATGGCCTGTTTTACTAACTTTACTTTTTATTTAGAAGAGAGATCAGCTATGGTGATCATTTATGCTGAGTATAGTTAGTCAAGGTCTTGATATGCACCATATAACACTATCTTTAGACAAGATCTGGTGATTTTCAATAACAGGAATCTAGCATATTTATCATTGGTGTTTAGTCTCTATGTAAGAATAAACCAATTTCTCAGAGAAATTAGTATTATTTTGGCACTGCTTTACACATATAGTATACTTTCTGTTGGATGTTTAAGATCAAGTTAAAGTGAAACCCGTATTAATTAAAATTAACCTCTTGCTAACTATCAAGGTCAGTTAAATCTCCTTAGGATTTACCTTGGAACCATTTACAGTGCTTCTCAGTTCTACTGCCAGTGTCATCCATCTGGATGAGCCACAGCCATTGCTCATCCAAGTTGCTTTCTTTGAAAGCTTGGGACACTTTTCCTCCTGGTGACTCTCCTTAGGCACACTATACACACCATAGAATCATTTTCCTCTGTGGTCCCATAATCTCCTTGATCAGAAGATCAGGAGCTCAACTGAGTTATATGATGTTGCAGCAGAGGTTCTCTTATGTCCTGAGTCTACTGACTTCAGAGGCCAAGGACCAAATATTGGCTGTCCTCATAGCCTGTCTGTCTTTCAGATTTGGTCTCAAAACTTGTTGTTGAACATCCAGAAGAGAAGATTAATGACAATATATTGCAATGGGAGCAGTGACATTAAGTATCAAAATTTTATCTAAGTACTAAGCACATTAAAATATAAAGTACAGCAAGAGAACTATTACTTTTTGCCAATCATGGATGTTCTAGTAGTTCACTCCTTGTGGAATGTTAACAGACAACAGTTACATAGCTTTACAAAGAAAACTGGAAATCAAAATCATACATAGTATTGCAACATAACAGGCATAATGACATTTCTGTAACACAATAGAATAGCCCTTTTAGTCATCATCCTTACCTAATACATAAGGAGCTTTTACCCAATTTGTCCTTAAATAAGATATAATTTAAGAAATTTGTAACATTGTCTGGGCTAAATCTCTAAATGTAGTAGCATATACATCATATAAGTTTTCGTTAAAAGGTCAACATTTAAATGATGACCTCATATTAGCCTGACATTAACCTCTTAACATAAGTATCTGGAGCATGAAAGAAAGACAGATGTCTGAATGTGAAAGAAAATGTCTATCATTTTCATAAACAATCCCAGTTTTACATTTTAGAATATCATACATTTGGAAAGCATGAATACGTGTAATATACCATGACATTGACAATGAATTATTATTTTGGTTTTTAATTTAGTTTTGTATCAGTAACATCCTTTAATCAAAAATGCCTTATTTGTCTTATTTTCAAAACTTGACCTTCTGGTAATGGTTATTGTGAACATACCACAATAATATATTTTGAACAATATTTATTAGGGTGTCTGCCTTAAGGCTACAGAGATTACTGGGGCTTCCTATTAATGAACAAGGACTGGACAAAATATTTCCAGGCAGCTGCTTCCTTATTCATGAATCAGAGTCCTGTCCAACAGTTTCCCCCTACGATAAGTGATTTTTATTTAATTATCTTAACTTTTTTAAGTTTTATGAACATATAATATTTATAAAACCAATTTTGATGATATTTATAACGTATCTATAACTCAAATTAAATTATAGGCCGTTGTTTCAAAAATCAAAAAACACAAGAAGAAAAGTTTCTTGAGCTCAAATAAAACAGATATTTACAGATAGGACAGAAAGACAAACAAACAAGAACACATGAACAAGACAATTTGCTTATAATATCAGAGTGCACTCAATTATTTTTGCCAAATTGAATTATAATAATTTTTATAATTTTTTAAAGCTTGTAACTATAAAGACTAGTCAGAATTTTTATTTTATTTTTGTAGGTCAGTTAGAGATCTCATATAAGAATTTGGAAAAATTAAAACTTATTATCTATGACTAGTATATTTTTAGTACTTTATTTTGTCTTAAGAATATCAGCAACTTTTGTGTCCCTGGACACCTATGGCATTGTGAACTTGAGAGCTAGTGTATAGGGCGAATTGTTGAGTGGGGTTAGGGAGAGTGAGGGCTTGGGACCTTAGAAGAGCCTCTTCAGTGGTGAGACTAAGCAGATTGGGTAACAACAATGAATCTGGTGGCCAGAAGATCTCCTGTGAGGGCAAAGAAGTAGTGGATGGCTCACCCACTCTCTTCTGGCTAGGAGATTTGCACTTCCAATGGCCTTTGAGGTTGCAGCATGGGACAGGTCATCTTGGGTGGTAGTGGGTTGGGGCAGGCTCATGCCCAGTGTCTTTCATTGCCACACTTGAAGCATGGTCTGGGAGGGGCTTGGGCATTACTGCTGGCACCACCTTGTTTGGTATACGCCTGCTTAGGCTTGTCTACTTTAGAAACCCCGAGTGCTGCTACTAGAAGCTCATGTTGATATCGGGCAGCTGCCTTAGCAACTGCTGGTTTGCTAGCCTGCTTGTCTAGTTTTTGTTGTTCTTCTCTGTTATTAAAAACATGAAAGGCCAAAACTAAGAGCTCTTTCTGTGAGGACTGAGGGCCAAGCTCAGAATTTTTAAATTTAGCCTGAATATCTGGGGCTGACTGTGAGATAAAATGAGTTAATAAGTATTATCCCTGCATTTGACTGTGGATCTATATCAGTAAATTGGCTTAGAGTCTCAGTGAGATGAGCCAGAAACTCAGCAGGATTTTCGCTGTGCCTCTGAGTCTGCTCCATAAGTTTATTATAATTTATGGGCTTGTGAGAGATCTTTTTAACGTCTGCCATAATACAGCCAATCATTTTTTGATCTTGTGGAAGCCCTCAGGGCCCTGATAGTTCCAATGGGGATCCATAAATGGCACTGAAGCTGCCCCATGAGGATACTCAGGATTAGCTTGGTGCTTAATGTCAGCCTCCTATTGGGCTGCATCTCATAACCCTTTTCTTCGCTGAGGAGAAAGAGTTGAGTTGAGAATGGTGAAAAGATCGTTATAATGCAAATCATAAGAACTGGTGACAAGTTCTAACTTCAAAACATACCTGTGGTGATCAACTGCCAAACACTACAATTTATTAGAAATTTGTGAAAGATCGGAGAGGGTAAAAGGATCATGGATACAAATTAGCTTTTCAGGGTGGGCCTGTCCCAAAGGGGGCATGCAAGTTGAGATTGAGATGAATTAGGAAGTGGTGAAGGGTGCATAGAGTCTGGGGAAGTGGTGGTGAGCAAGTGAAGTCAGGACAAGATGGCAGAGGATGGCCACGTGGCCTACAGCAAGATGGCTGCTGGTGACCATGTGGCTCATCACAAGATGGCTCCTGGTGGCCATGCAGCTGGCTGTCGCTATGTTTTGACTTTATACCATATGCTCTCTTAGATCAGATGTGGTGGGCCAGAAGAGAGGAAAGTGATGTGGAAGGGGAAGAGGAGGAAGAAGAACCTTGAGACAAAATAGATGTTGTATCTAGAGAGGATGGGGACTGGTCAACTGATTGTGGAGGAGGAGAATGAGACAAAATGTGGGGCTGAGCATGTGGGGCTGAGGTGGAATGACAGCAGAGGAGTGGAGGGAGGAGTGGGGTCTGAGGAGAGTGTGTGGAAAGTGGGGGCTGGGCGAACTGCAGGTTTGGGAGACAGAGAAGGCTCAGAAATGGGCAAAGGATGGTAGAGAGAAGGGGATTGGGCTTCTGGCTGAGATGGCCGGGGTAAGAGATTTTGGCCATCTGGCTGATTAGGATCGGGCTAAGAGGAGGGTCAAGAGTCAGGTTGTGGTGACTGAGGATGAGGGGGAGGGGGAGCAAAGGCAGGAAGAACACTGACAAGAGGGTCTGAAGAGGTTTTAGGAGGGGATGCTGGTGGTGTGGAACAGCCCAAGCATATTTGGGCTGTCCCACACGCCCGAAGGAGAGAAGGATGCACCCTGAGGGCAATAAGAGTGTGAACATACAGCAGTTCCTTCCATTTGCTGTAGCAGTAGCAAAAATTGTCTAGGTCTCTATGGATATTAACAAAAGATTAATCTTTTCGGTTTAACGGTGTCTCTTAGTCTCAAAGTATTTAATTTAGAGAAGAGACAACCAAGCGGAGTGTGCTTTGGAGGGTGGGAAGTAATGTTTCCCATTCTGTGGCCAAATCAAAGGTGAGTGGGAGGCAGAAGCAGCTAATTCTTGAAATCCCTGAGAGGGCCGTCACCCTTTCCCGGATGTGAGAGAGGAGAAAGAAGGCAGAAGGGCATTTGGTGGGACAAAAAGGACACAGCAGTCCTGAGAGTCCTGATATAGGTCTACGGTTTTCAGAAAAGGACTGAGAGAGAGACAGGAACTCCCGGAATGAAGGAGGCTCACCTATAATAACTGGAGTGGGCCCGTGTGGGATGAAGGCTGGCAAAAGAAAATACCTGGACAAAGGAAAAAGGCTCATTGGCAGAGGGTCCCAAACAAAGGGAGCAAAAGTTCTCTCCCTTACTAAGGCCACACAGCCTGCACCAAGTCACAGCACCAGTATGATAGGATTTTCCAGTGCAGAGAGAAGCAAAGCAGAATAAAATGCCTTTATTGTGGGCATGAAGACCACAGTAGGAAAGAGAAGAGAGACATGGAACTTCTCCTCAGTGGTTTAAAATAGCAAATATTTGTTCCTTATTCCTGTTACATACCCAACAGGATCAGCAGTGACTCCATGCCTCATGGTCACACAGAGATCCAGGCTGGTGGGACAGTCATGGTTTCAAATGTTACTAGTTCATGTGGGAGACTGAAAGTGCATCTGTTCCTCTTTCAATGGCCAGGGCAGTCATGTGGCCACATCCAAGCTTAAGTTATGTGTCAACACACCCATTACCATCTGGAAAATAAAAGATCTGGAAATGTTTAGTATGATGGTCCAGTGGACCCTTTGGTGACAAAATATTTGGCACAGTCTCCTGAAAAAAAACAGTACACTGATTTTGTATATGCACCTCTTCATCCAGAATGTTTTTATTTTATTTTATTTTAAAGAGAAAAGAAAACAAAATAACAAGAGATGAGTAATCTTTTTCATGCACAACTAACACAAAATTACAGGTCAAGTCCAATAACTTTAATAACCATTTCCAGCAGAAAACATGAGAAGATGTCATGATGGTCACTGGCCCTTTGTCTTTGAAATAACCTTTAATATTTTGAGGGCCTACTGAGCTACCTGGAGAAACATCTGTCCACTTTTCATGCTGACCTGCAGCTCTGCTTCCCAAGGGAAACTCCTTTTTCATTATCTAAGGTGAACATGAAAATTCTCCCTTCATGAAACTGAGTTAGTTATTTTCCTGTAAAAGTAGTGTTTAACCTTTCATAGTCTTAAAATTTTTTAACAATTCATTATTGTAATCTCTGCCAATAAAATGCTCTTAGATTTAGGATGGCCAATGTAACCACAAGTATACTTTGATTTAGTATAATTGTCATATGGGTCTTATATATTTTTGTCCTGTTAGTCTGGCTATTAATCTGTGTTTATGATAATTAGATTGATAAAGACTTATAAAAAAGATGAACAAATTTAATGCTGGCAAAATGAGAGTAGTGGAGAAAGACAAAAATAATTACTGAGGTGTGCTGAGTACATGTGCCAATTGCCTATAAAGAATGTAATCATTATGTACTACAAACACGTACTAATAAAAATAACTAAATAAAACAGACAAGCAGTGGGAAATGTGAAACAAAGTCTTTAATTTCAGAAAAAATGCTCTTAGATACTTTTAACAGCATCTTATATTTCTGTCTTGGTTACTTTTCTTTGTTGCTGAAACAAAATACCCAACATCCAAAATGAAGGAAGGAAAGGTTTATTTAGCTTACAATTTGTGGAGGTTCAGTCCTTACTTGGCTGGTTCTGAGGCAGAGTCAGAGGGCAAACACTCATGGCAGCAGCGCACAGTAAAAACAACCTGCCAAAAGGGAAGAACGGCAGGTAAGCAGCCTCTCTCCTTCCCTTACATTGTAAACAGGCTACCCCCACCCAGGGGGCGTGTAGCTCTCACACAATCTCCATGCCTTCCTCTTCCACAGGCTCAGGATGTATACAAAGTAAGCACCCTGGCTTCCTGCTGAATCACTCAGGCAAACCGAGAAGAAGTCAAATCATATAGGTTTATTTTAAGACTACTAAAAATGGAAACCAATGGAGTGATGTGATATGACTTGTTATTTAAAGGATCAGGATGCTATTTCAGTGGGAAACGTTAGAATATAAGTCATGTTTCATAACAGCCTATGTATTATGCACATGAATACATTCATATGCACATACTCAGCACTGACTGCATTCTCCCAACTTCTTCATTTCAAAGGTCTAGTCTTTTTGGAAGGGGTTTACCTTTTCACACTAAGCAGCTGTTTCAGCACACTCTGAGTGGTGGAGTCCAGATTGCTTAGGTATAGGAGCATCACTCATTAGGATTTTGTCAACAGCTACTTTCACCAACACAGAATTCAGTAACTGTGCAAAAACACCTGAACTTAACTGAAGTTACAGATCTCAGTTCTAGTCCTCAAGGTAGGAGGACTAGCAGGGCAAATGGATACACAGACAAGAAATTGAATTAGAAACTGGATGTCTGCAGTGAAGAGGGACTAGATGCAGTGAGTGCTGCAGAGCAGTCCCACCTGACCTCCGCCTAAGAAAACTGCAAGTCGATGCTGAGACCTTGAAGTCCCCCACAGCACTTCCAAGGTGAAACGTACAAACTCTTAAGGTAGAAGCTGGAGGGGATAGGCGAGGAGAAAGCAGCAGTTGGATGAGGTCCTGAAGCCCAGAATTTAGACAACAGTTGAGGCTTCTGTGGGTGCAGCAGCATGCACGAGAGAGCAAGGGTTAACAAAGGAAGGCGAATAAGAGACTAAAAGACACGGTGAAAACGCAGGGACCTCAAACTGGAATCATGGTGCTGAAACTCGCAGCTATGAGACTCTAAAGCTAGGATGAGGGCTCACTTGTGTCAACATACTCCATTTATAACTCGAAACAATCATGCACATCACTGAGATGAGGTCATAATGATATGCAAAAGAGCAGTGAGTTTATTCCTACTCTCATTTCCCTAATTCTTTTGTACCTCTATATTGGGCAAAGTGTGCCAAAGAGGCCAGGGTGCTTCGTAAACTGGAGACATCGAGGGAAGGGCAGTAAACCCGGTGCAGATTGACCCAGAGACACTTTGGAGGGTAACTGTATCTGCAGAGCCCCACTCTGGGAATCCCTCACTTCCCTGCAGCACTTCCTAGTTGACTTTTCGCAGACTCTGAGTTGTGTTATTTCTAATTCTTATCAAGTTGTTCCCCATTACTAACCCCAGGCTTTATTTCCTGACACTGTTCATATGTTTCCTTATGGGCAATCAACTACCTCTGTTGTAGATTATTTTCCCCCAGGTACAGTCGTGCTCAGCATTTCCCAAGTTAAGTCTTTATTGTAAGATTTGCCAAGAACAAAGTGTACATTCTGTCCTTTCTTGGGTAAATCCTTTGGTTTGATTTGCAAGACAGCATTTGGGTTTAAAAGAATATTTCAAGTAAACAATTTTGCTCTTCTGTCTGAATTTGGACAAAATATAAATGACAACCTTGTCAGTAAACTGTAAAGAAATGGAAAAAGTTACCTGGATCCGTAGTCTATTCTTTGGCAATTACTGAGGAGTCTGCTAAGTGTGATGTGTCTGGCACTGCTGCACTTCCCCAAGTGTTTTGATGAAAATGAGAATAGTAGGTTATTTTTAGTCTAAAATTAATTTAGTGAATCTAATGATCACTTCCCAAAGGAAGACATTTAGAGCCATACTAAGGTACAAGGTAGGAAAACACTTCTTCATTGTGTATTTACACAAAGCTTGAGATATGTACACAGGGAAGTTTAATTTTTCCCTGTCTGTGGAAAAAGAATCAGTCTTATTTTCCAACTGTTTACTATGGACTGACCTCAAAAACATCCCCCCCCCACAAAACCTACTGGAATTTACTTATTTATTTTTGAAGTTTCTAAAATAAAACAATTGTGTGGGGGAATATTGGTAATCTGGTTTTCTCCTTCACATATTTGACTGTATCCATTATCAGGTTACAAGATTATTCACAGATTCAGTAGACTATCTTTTTATTTCTACTAACAATGTGCAAGACAAAGTAGGTAACGATCTCATGTTTGGTGTTATTAAGATTACTTCCAATAGACAGATACTAAATATATAATTCACCATAACGATCGCTTAAGTATAGCTAATGTGATAGCATATAACAGGGAATCCATTTCCTTGTCTTTCCTTGAATGATAGGTATCCCTGAGGAAGTGCTATTTCGGCAGTCTGACAGACACCCTATTGGTGAGGAGAGCATCTTTCCAAGAATAGGGATGGGGAGGGCAAAATGTTCAAAGACCCTTTGGATCCGATGTCTAAGAATGGCGGCAAGGTACAAAAGGCCAAAGAGGCTGAAGAGAGCGCTGTAGAGTGGGCAAAGAACTGGGATGTTTGCTCCTTTGACTTTACTTTCTTTCCTGGAGTAGTTTTCCACTTTCAAAGCACTTTCACAGGCACAGTTTCCTTTCACTCACTGGTCCTTGTGGACTGGCACAGGAAGCTCCCAGGCGGACCACAGGGACTGGTGATATTTGGAACATAATCTTAAGTTCTTCAAAATAGCTTTTTTGTCAGTTTGTTTTTAACATTGAGATTATATCATTAAGGATATCTACAGAGTCTGATTTAAAGCCTAATTTAGTACTCCACTTTCTGTAATGATCACTGCAATTGATGTCTAATTACTTTAATGTACATTAATGCATTGAATCTCTCATTCTTACAAAGACAGTACTATTCTTATCCAACATTTTCCCAAAGAAAAAGGTAGGCAGGAGCCTGGGGTTACACAGTTGATATACTTCAGAGGTGGAATTTGAATATAGGAATTGGTTTTGCTCCTGTCTAAAGTCTGATGGTTTGTTTTTTGTTAGAAGCTGTGTCTTTATGTCTTCTTAAAAGCACACCATTATTCTTGACATTTCTATAACATCTCATATTTTCTTGTAAAGCCTTTCCTTTTTTAAACATAGCTTTCCATTAATCACAGAAAGGAGAGGTTGATATATGATGGAGATATACATCTGTATTACCATAAGATAAATTAAATTTGATTTACTTGTTACAGAGAAGATATACTTTAAAAATGCCATAGGCTAAGTAACAAAGTTCTCTACTGATAAAATAAATTTTATTTTTCTTCCTAATTGTTCTTTCATTATAGGAAAATGATATTCTTCCTGCGTCTCAAGTTCCTATGTGATATTATCATCTATTTATCGATTTCTATACATCATAGATTTTCTGTTTTGAGACACTTACCTGAACGTCCTTCTAAGTACCGTGAATCCTCCTTCGCCACCTTGCTGTGACCCTTAACAATTTATGTGAGTATAAAGTCAACAAAGACGTGATGCTTGTATTAAAATTTACTAGATTAGTATAATGGCATTACTGAAACTCAGTGTTATTATCAGTCCCGGATCTGTAGAAAATTTTTTTTGCTTGTATGTTCAATTATCTTTTTGTTAATAGAAATTTGTTAAAGAACTACTTACTATGTTAAAAGGACTATGAAGCTACTTCAAAATGATCAAAATAGTATGGTCAATGAGTTCACAAGGATTCAAATTCAGTAAAATAGATATTGAATAATTATGTGTGAAATAACTGTAAAACAGAACTGCATGGGAACCAAAATTGCATCAAACAGACTTAGCTCCATCACTTTGTGCTCAAATTTGTCATGAGGCAACCCCTGAGCTTTATGGGAAAACATGTTCTCATATTGGATCTAAGATGAATATTTGCTTAGGCTTTGAAAATCCAGAAAACCAGAATATTCATGACATAAAGGATTTCTGTACCCAATGTATTTTATTTTCTCAATTTTAAAAATGTAAGCAGAGTGTGTGGGGATGCCCTACATTAACTGTCCTCAAACTGAAATATGCATTAGAACCACCTAGAAGATCACTAAATGTCAGACTGTTTTCTTTTTTAATCTTCTGAGCAAAGTTTCTTATGCAGTAGGTCTGAGGATACTGAGAATTTGATCTTCTAAGAAGTTCAAAACCAATGCTGATAGTTCTAGACATGAGATCAAACTCAGCATACTGCTCTTGGAAATCTTGACGAATATTTTTAATTCAAGTGTTATACACTGCAAGACATAGAGCTGTATGAAGAAGCTGCCATTAGTTAAGATTTTGTTAAGTATTTTCTTCTCTGGAGTTATTTTATTAAGAATAGTTTAAAGGTCTGTTTATCTTATAATTTCTAACATAATCAGATTAGGAATGATTGCATCAAGCCAGGGAAATGAAAGCCAGCAATGCGTGACCTTTAAATCCTTGAACCTACACATTCTTGGAGATGTATTTTGGATGGAAACCAGCTGGCACGGCATAAACATAAATAAATTTATAACATGAATATTCTGTAGTCATAATGATTCCTGCCAATGATAATTAACAAATATTCAACATCTGTCAGCCCCACAAAAGTATAATCATTAAATGAAGAAGAAATGTTTACTAGTTAATACAGAAACTAATTTTCAAAATCTTTGAATCATACTATTTGCAGTGCCTGAAAATAATTTTTGTTTCTTCTTTAAAATGTACACAAGGAAACAGAAAAAGTTGTGAAGCCTGCACAAAATAAATTCTTGTAATATACAATACATAATTTGTCTAAAATAGTGAGAGATGTACATGTGTACAAGGTACAACATTTCTCAGGTAAGTTTTAGGTAGAGGAAGTAAGTAATCGATTATATATATCTGCACAAAGACACTCCGTTGGAGCAGCAGTGTGACACCAGCTCCCAGCGGCAGCGTGATCATCACGAGCTGCAAGTAGATGCTACTAAAAAATAAACATTGATGAAAGCAACAAGTATTCTTTCTTTGGGCCTAATTTTCTATTTCTAACATGAGAGACTTTGAATTGAAGAATTCTGCCCTAACTGGCCGTAAATTTCTACTGTACTTTGGGCAAGCCCTGAGAACATTAATATTTATTTATTACGTTCTGTCATATTTGATGATAAGCTTGTTGGCCAGCAGCCTTTGAGTGAAATGTACTTGGCGAGAATACTGATTGTGTACAAATTACCGTAAATTGCCTTCTCCTGCTGAGATAAAGACAGCGTCTCTGTTCTTGTTTCCCTCACACTGAACTTCCACCTCTGGTTTTACTTAGCCATTATATGACCCAAACATTTTGTAAAAGAGATAAAAATCCAATTTAAATTTGCAAATTTTATTTCCACAAACACGATTAAATATATAATTTGTAAATAAAAGAATTTTTATTTCAAAGGGATAGCACAGAATCCTGGTTTCCTTTTTCGCTTTGAGCTGTAGAATTACTTGGAACTCATGGAAATTTGAATTTTTGCATGGGCTGGCCAAACACACATTGGAGTGAATATGGGCTTTGGAGAAGTGTAGATTTAAATAGGAAAAATGGAAGATCATACAGTGTCAGAGCTGTCAAAGACGTTAGAGACTGTCATAGTCAGATCCTCACATATAACTTTGGAAATGGAGGCTCATAAGGCCTATTTCTTTCTAGTGCCTCAACTGTGAGCCTAGAGGAAGACTTAGGTGCACTAAGCAAAAAAGAAACCACCTAGTGCAGCTTAAGTAATATCAGGACAACAGCCTGTAAAACAAAATTTAGGAGTAAATACTGCATTGTATCACCAGGAAATTCTACTGTAGTAAATGATGTACATCAAATATTTTTCCCTTTTTCAGTTTGCAACAGTATGTGTCTGCAGTACAACTCACCCAGGGAGTTGGTGCATGTGTGTAACATAGTCCAATTCCTTTTCTCCCATTCCTCCCACCCCCTTTTATTTTTCATGCATCAGATTCATTTACTTATAAGATCTTATAATATTAACATATGCAAATTAAAGACCAGACCAATAGACTGAAGAATGTATCAAACAAATCAAGACCACTGTACTGTCAAGATATAATTTTAGTTATATTGTCTGTGCTTGATAACAATAACTATTTCTATCTCTCTTCATCTTTTATTTTGTGTTTTATATATACAATGGTATCTCAGTTCACTAATTTAATGCATTTCATGGTTCTGGGTTGATGGCTGCATTCCTGTTTGTAATCAGATGTGGATTTTGTGAATCAGAGCAAAATTTGCCAAAAACTTTTGTTTAGGGACTGAATTATTCACAGTTATTCGTGAATCAAGATATTATTGCATATGAAGTTCTTCATATTAGAGTCACCATGTGATATTTAAACTTGTGTATGTGAGTTACTTCCTATAACATTATGGTCTTGAGGTGTGTCTATTTTCTACAACTGACTCCATCTTATCCTTCTTTATGGCTGAGTAATACTCTATTATGGATAATATCATATTTTATTTATCCATTCATCTTTTCATGAACATATAGGTTGTTTTCAAGATTTAGCTAATATGAATTGTGCTGGTATAAACACATATGTGCATATATCACTGTGGAATAATCTCTTCACCTCTTTTGGGAAGATACCTAGAAGGCGACTAGCTGAAGCCACTGGAATTTCTATTTTTAGAATTTTGAGGCAACTTTGTGCTGATTTCCACAGTGTTTGTATCAGTTTACAGTTCTGCCAACAAGATAAAGGTATTCCTTTCTCCCTATGGCCCTGCCAGAGTTTGTTATTGGTTATTTTTTATTGTAACCATTCTTTCTGGAGTGAGATGAAATCTCAGTCTTATTCTTTTTTATTTTCTTAATTCTCTAAAAAATAACAAAATAACAACAACATAGACACAAAGAAAATAAAGCAAAAACAATAAAAATGATACAGATTTTAAAACAAGATGATAGGGATTAACAGTGGTTATTATGTTACATATTGTAGCCTTCAATGAAGTTGCTCAGATTACCAGATGTTAGAGTGCAAGATTGATCAAACCATTAAACAGAATAAAAAAATTAGAAATGATACAGATCTTCACTAGATAAGATGGTAGGAATTCACCAATCATTGTTATATTGCATATTGTTATACTCAAATCAGTTGTTCAAATACCAGATATAGCTTGCAGAGTTGATAAAAAATATTTTTCCATTAACTTTTACTTTCAATAAACCATTAGTCTTGTATTGTTGTTTCTTGAATGTACAGCAATAATAAACATTTTTATGTAGTTATTAGCTGTTTGTATTAATTCATCTGAGAACTATCTATTCATTTCAGATGCCCATTTTTAATTGGGTCTTTAAATTTGAAAGATATAATTTTTGTGTGTTTTTTCATATATTCTATACATTAGCCCTTTGTCTGAGAAGTACCTGGCAAATATTTTTTACATTCTGTAGGTTGTGTCTTCATCCCATTGGTTATTTCCCTTATACTAATAACAAGAGATAATGAATCTGATGATAGCAATGGTAGTTATTTTGGAAAAAGTTAAAAAATAGTGCTGAAAGCATTAAAAAACAAGTAAAGTGAAAAGATAAATAATAGTCATGGACAGAAATAATAATCAGAAGATAATAATTACTCAATTCAGTACAAATATAATTCAATACAAATTTTGTTTTTGTGGACTTAGCCCTGTGTTTTATTCTCATTAATACATTTCAGACTGCTGGTGGGTGACATCAGTCCAAGCTGAATCGGTTTTAGTTTTGCAGTTACTTTAAAAACTACAAGTGTACAACTGACTGTCTCCTCCTGGGGAAGGGTACATTCATTATTCTACTCTTGGTGCAACCAAAATGTAGTGTGTATATGAATGGAAGCTTCATATAAAATCAAAGAGTGCCTCATGTATGGATAGGAAAAGAGGAAATTTATTTATAAATTATGAAGGAGCAGTGTTTCCATGTGAAAAACAACCAAATTATATTCTAGAAAATACCTTTACAAATGCAGAATAAAAATACATATTTTCTTATCACCAGAACAAAAGCATAAATAATAGGAGAAATATTGGCACACTTAACTTGGCTCATAAAGGAGAAAAATTGTATAGCAAAGACAGGCTACTGATGATTAATGTCTAGAATATACAAAGTAGCCTAACAAAAACTGGCAAAAGTCCAGCGCAACATAAGTAGCAGACATGAAGAGGAAAATTCACCAGAAAAGAATAGCTGATATTATGATTGATGACTAAGGTAATACAAATAACAAAAAGAAAAACAAGATATCTTAAAGCTATAAGGTACTGACTGGATCTAAAATTCAAAAATACTCAGTTCTGGTTAAACGTGAGCAGATAGCACTGTGAGGGTGCAGTGGTGGACATGCTGCATTGCACAGCTGCCAGGTGTAAGTCAGCATGTCCGCTTTGGAAAGCATTTTCAAAAACAGTGTAAAAGTTGAAAATGCCCCTGCCGTATTTCCTAGTAATTCCATTCTGATGAACATAACTTGGGGCTGGGGTTTTTCATGCTTAAAAAATTATCAGGGCCCTGATCTAGGACCACTGATATCCTGCACAGAAGTACAATGACAGAATAAAACACAGGCAAAACATATATTTTAGTTACAAGGGTCACCAGGATGGTCAAAGCCCAATCAGGACTAAGACTCCAAGGCTTGGTGTCCTTTGCTTTTATTATATGTACAGCATGATTGAGGGTTAGCTGCTGGCTACAGAAAGTGATGGGGGTGAACTGTTGACATGGTCAAGTCTCAAGAACTGAGGAATAAAGCATTTTTGGAAAATCACGGAGGAGCAGATCTGGGTTAACCAATAACTTGGTTGCTGACTGCAATTATTGAGTTAAGTGGGATTTGAGGGAGTCAAGTCCTCAGCTGCTGTATTTTCTTGCTTTGAGGTGACAAAACTTCACAGAGTATTTGCTGGTCTTGGCTCTGGCCATTGGCTTAAAGACTAATCTGTCCTTATGTCATCTGGGAATCTGGGGCCTAGGAGAGGCTTTCAGTTAATTTCTGCGCCAGTTCATTGATGTGAACTATTGCTTGCTCTGTGCCACATGAGCTTAGTCCTCAGCAAAAATCACAGCACATGCCATTGGTGTGTATCACGCCACAGCTTTCATCAAATGAGTTCTGAGCAAAAGTGAGGATTATAACTTCTCAATACTATGAAGCATTTCATAGGTGGTGGAAGACCTGTTACTCTTCTGTCTTTCTCTCTGCTACAGCCATTAGAAATTCTGAGATCAAGCTTACTCCCCCAAGCTGTATCCTTGAGGAGATATAGAAAAGGTCTCCCCAGGCTTTGCTTTCAGGGTTCATTTCTTTAGTATGTTACTGGAAAAGGGTTTCTGGCCAATCCTGACAGACATACAGACTGATTGATAAACAGTGTTTGATAAACCACTGGGAGCATGGAATTTTTGATCTTGGCATTAAAACAAAACATTTATTTGGAGGTGATGCTGTATTCTAGACTAGGTTCAGTGGACAGTTCATTTCTTAAACTCTTAAGCCACTATTAGAAAACATCACCTAGAAGGCAGTCCTAAGGCTAAATGATCAAATTGGGCTTTGATCTTGTGTCCAGTGTGTCAAAGAGTGGTCAAAATTCCTTAGTCTCTCTGTCTTCATGGAAGATTTCCAGAAATGTAGATGAATTTCTTTACATGGTTGCTCCACGATGAAAATAAAAACAGATGTCACGCTGCTAAAGACCCAGACTTGAGAAACTGAACATCGCACTACATCCCATCCAATTGTCTAAAGTATGTCATAAAGTCTGGCCATATTCTAGATGAAAAATAGAGGCCAGCTCTTGATAGGTGTGATGACAGCAACATCTGGGACAAAAAGAATTGCTGGTGTTCTTCTGTGTAGATAATCTACAATGTCATGTGTTTTGAGCACTGACATTTTA
>PVLD010006943.1:0-95830 GCA_004027595.1 Dinomys branickii | reverse complement strand
TACCTTTTACAATAGCAACCAAGAAATTGAAATACTTAGGAATCAATCTAACAAAGAATGTGAAAGATTTATTCAGTGAAAACTACAGTACTCTGAAAAAGGAGATTGAAGAGGATTTCAATAAATGGAAAAACATACCATGCTCATGGTTAGGAAGAACTAACATTGTAAAAATGGCCATACTACCAAAACTGTTGTATAGGATTTCAATAGATGGAAAAAATTCCTTGCTCATGGATAGGAAGAACCAACATTATGAAAATGGCCATACTACCAAAACTGTTGTACAGATTCAATGTAATTCACATTAAACTGCCATTAGCATACCTCACAGATCTAGAGAAAACATTCCTTAAATTCATCTGGAACCAGAAGAGACCTAGAATAGCAAAAGGAATCCTAGGCAACAAGGGCAAGTCAGATGGATTTACAATCCCTGATCTGAAATTATACTACAAAGCTACTGTAATAAAATCAACCTGGCACAGGCTCAAAAACGGACCAGGAGATCAATGCAACAGACTGGAAAGCACAGACAACAACACACTCAGCCACCTAATCTTTGATAAAGGAGCCAAACAAACTCAATGGAAGAAAGATAGCCTCTTTAATAAATGGTGCTGGAAAAATTGGTTTGTCACCTGCCAAAGACTGAAAATAGGTCCAAGTCTATCACCATGCACCAAACACAAGTAAAAATGGATCACAGATCTCAATATTAAAACAGAAACACTAAGTCTATTGGAAGAGAAAATAGGTAAAAACCTTGAAGACATAGGGGTAGGTAGACAGTTCATAAACAAAAGACAAACTTCTTGTGAAATACTTCAAGAATAAACAACCGGCATCTCATCCTACTGAAAAGTTTCTGTACATCTAAAGAAATCACCAGCAGAGTAAAACAAACCCCACAAATTGGGAAAAAATTTTGGCTGACTGTCCCTCAGACAAAGGTCTTCTATCTAAAACATGTAAAGAATTAAAAAACATCAGCCCCTCTAAATTCAAAGACCCAATCCAAAAAGAGGCATCTGAGATGAATACATACTTCACAAATAAATACAAATGCCAAATAAATACATGAAATGATGTTCAACATCATTTGAGAAATGCAAATTAAAACAACGATGATATTTTACCTCACCCCAGTAAGAATGGCTAACATTAAGACATCAGCCAATAACAAATGCTTGAGGCTGTGGAGAAACAAGAATTCTCCACTGCTGGTGGGAATGCAGACTGGTGAAACCACTGTGGAAATCAGCTTGGAAATTCCTCAGCAAACTAGGTCTAGAAGTCCCATTCAACTCAGCTATTGCCCTTCTGGGTATTTTCCCAGAAGATCTTAAAACATCATATCACAGTGATGCCATGTTCATAGCAGCACAATTTGTAATTGTTAACTTGTGGAAGCAACCCAAATGTCCATCCACTGAGGACTGGATAAAAAAATTGTACTCATATATAATGGAGTATTGCTCAGTTATAAAGAAAGCTAAACTCAAGGCTTTTATAGGTAAATGGTCACAACTAGAGAAAAAAGTGAAGTAAACTAGAGACATACAAGTGAAATAATCACGACTTCCATGTGTAAGCAACATATTGTCTCATTAGTGAAAGAAGTTGAAAGGGTGAATAAAAACTAGGGGGTATGATGAACATTGTGAAATGAAAGGAAAATTCTCAGGAGTAATGGGTGGCTGGGGTGTGGGAAAGAAGAGAGAGAAGGGGAAATTATATAAATATGAATATACAGGATAGCTAACAGTTGTACTATTTTCTTCTATAGCTCTACTGAAAGGAACAGATAAAGATTACTAGTTTAATAATTATTCCAGGGCTGGGGATATAGCTCAGTGGAATAAGCGCTTGCCTAGCAAGCGCAGGGTCCTGAGTTTGATCCCTAGTACCGAAAAAAAAAATTATTCCATGTCTCTATTTTTTTTCTGGTGAAACCACTTCAAGGATCTCAATAGTACTACAACAACCATTGTTGATTTCCTACCACTTTGTCTATAACTCTTATTGTTTGTATTTTTCTTATGCTATTTTTAAAATGGATGTGTTTGCTAATATGTTTTCTTCCTTTATTCTTAAAATAAAAAATATAGTATTATTTAATAACATTCACAGAAAGTGTCAAGTACAAAAGAATACAAGAGATATGTCCATGCACTAGAGATCCAAAGAAGCCAGCTGAGGGAGTGGATACCATGGCAGTGTTCTGAAAGCATCAAGTAGAAGACCTAGAGCCCATGACAATGCCCTCCAAAAGTCCAGCTGGAGACCTACCACCCACAACAATGTCTCATGCAACTCTATATCAAGGTTCTGCACTGGGAAGGCCCAAAGGTCAGTAGTGCAAGCTAGAAAGTCTTCTGCACCATTGGGATGAAGGGTTGGTGCTAGCAGGCTGAGATATCTGCATGTGAACCAGGAAGTAATCCTCAAGGTAAGAACCAGAGCTCCTCTAGAGATAACTTTAGCTATCCTCAATGATAGCAAGGACCTAAGCTCCTCCAATGATGATAACAGCTGATTTCATATCAGGAAAACCAGCATGACAAACTACCCCAGGAAAATCAACAGCAAAACATCTTCTCCTCCAATTCTCCTTTTATGCTGTTGGCAACAATCCTCAGGTGGGCCTTCCATACCAAGAACCATGCTCCTTCCATTCAGCTGGGTGTTGTAAATTAACCACTAGTTAATCTACCACACTCCTATTCATAGAATTACAATTCCATTCCTGCAAGTTATTTTATGGAAAAATCATGACAAGTGAAATACCATAAGCAAAATATAATAGCTACATAAATAACACTAAAACAACTTAAGTGTTCATCAAATAAGATGTGCTTAGTGAAGTACAATGCATTAGATAAATGTAAGAGTATAATCCTTTAAAATTATAAACAGAAAGATAATATAAAAAGCACTTATAATGCAACATAAAAGCTAGAAGACTGAAATTATATGCCTTGTGAAGGAAGCTGTGCAGAACATATGTAGCAGTTGTATGCTTGTAACTCTCACAAAGAGTACAAGGAATAGACAAAAAGGAATACAATTTAGCCCAGATGATTAAGTTACTCATCTCTAAAACTGTGATAAAATACCATTTTATACATATAATTTTCATTTTAGATCTACTCCTGTAGTGCCCTGTAGAGCCCTATAGTCCTGTAGTTTCTTGTAGATCATTTCAGTTCTACTTCTGCAGCGTAATGCAAACACAAAAATATCTTTTCATGATTTTTCAAGGTCTAAAATTAACTGTGCATTTTATGATGATGCATATTGAAAGTGAGTTGGTTGTTCAGGAAGGACACACTGTAAATAACAAGAACTAGGCAAAATAAAATGTCCTATTTTTTTACTTAAAAATGTGCAAAGCATCCCAGCAAACAAGACCCCAGCACTCATCAAGTAAGCAAGACTTGAATCTTTAAGTTCTCTAGAATGATTATGCTCAAGACACCAGGTCACAACAGCAGATGGTAAAGCAAATAGACTCAGATAAAGGCCTGGGCTTACATAAAACTGAAACCACAGATAGTAACAATACCCTATATATGATGTTCTTCTCTAGAAACACACAGTTTCTAAACTCAAAATTTAGTTTACAAAGTAGACACAGTAAGATATTAATAATAATTAATAACCATAAAGTAAAATAATTATAATTATGTAAAGTAACACTGAACTCTTCCTACTCCTTCCTCTTTCTCATTTTCCTCTTCCCTTTCTCCTCCATCTTTTTCTCCCTTTGTTATGGCAAAAATCAAATATCGGGTCAAACTCTGTGGGAGATCAAAGAACTCATTCAGAACAAATGGAGTTTTAATTAAAATTAATTTAGAACCAGTTGGACTGGTCATTGCCCCCCATTCCCAATCAGAGAACGTGGCCCTTAAATGCCCTTGTTCTCACCTTATACACATTTTGGGTTTCCATGGTAATAGATTGGTTGTTTAGACCTGTCCACAGTTGTTTTCCTTGCATCATGTGACCAGGTCAGGTTCTGGCCACAATGATATATACTTTAACAACTCAGGCAAGGAGAAGAATTCCAGGACAAAGTCAGGACTGCAAAGTTAACTTTACAACCCCTCCAGGATGTTTCTCAAGACACATTCTGAGGCTTGTCTATCTTAAAATGATGTGCAAAAAGTCGCCATACCTTACACTCTTTCTCCTTCTCTCCTCCTGTTTCCCCCTCCTTCCCTGTCTGCCTCCCTCCCTGTCTTTCTTTTTTTAATGATTTTTATTTTAAGAATAGAGGAAGAAAACATATTGACAAACAGAAATCCACTTACAAAATAGCATAAGAACAATACAAACAATACAGAGTTACAGACAAAGTGTTAGCAATGGTTGTTGTATTACTGTTGATATCTTCAAAGTGGTTTCTCAGGAAAACAGAGACATGCAATATTGATCAAACAAGTAACCATTAACTATTCCTTTCAGTAAAGCAATAGAAAACAGTCATACAACTGTAAGCTATCCTGTAGATACATGCATACATAATTTCCCCTTCTTTCCCTTCTCCTTTCCCACACTCCAGTTGCCCCTTACTTTTGAGCATTTTGCTTTCATTTCACAATGTCTATCATACCTTGTAGTTTTTATTCACTCTTTCAGGTTCTTACACTAGTGAGAATGTTTGTCTTTCTATGTTACAATACTTACCCCTCTTTCAGATCTAACTGAACAGTGGGTGAAAGATAAAACTGCAGGTGTAGGAAGTAGGAACCACTACACACATACACATCTCACTACATAGAAACAGTATTAGAAGGATGCATTCTAGGCTTGTTACATGCTATATTTAAGAGTTGATAAGACTATGAGAGGGGAGATGAAGGAACCCTTCAGAATTTCTTATAAACATATCTAATAAATCATTTGATTCATTAAATTAGACTGCATTAAGGTATTATTAAGTTAACTTAGTTCAGTTAGAAAATACCTTCCACTATCTTTTTATCACTTGAAGAAATACTAAAATTTTGCTCAAACTATTATTTTATGAAACTCTATAAATGGAATCACTGAGAATGGCAAGACCCAAATATTCCTGAGTCACCAAAATTAGAATTTCCTACGAACCCTTAGTTCATGAGGACACTGACAGCAAGGCAGTTTTGAGCTGGCTGTCACCCATACATCATAATTCATCTGGTTTTTTAGCCTAGAGCTGACATTTTCTTTCAACTTATGATGTATTGTGCATATGCCAAGCAAAAGAACATCATATCATTCTAAAAAACATAAAAGTAAAAATATTTTAACACCATTATTCAGGGACAACTGACATGCAAGAAATGCGCATGTCTAATGTTCACCATATGATAAGTTTGTACCCATGCTCGCAAACCATCATTAAGGTAAAAGACATACCGACACTTCCCAAAGTTTCCTT
The DNA here is from genome assembly GCA_004027595.1 of Dinomys branickii. Taxonomy (NCBI): domain Eukaryota; kingdom Metazoa; phylum Chordata; class Mammalia; order Rodentia; family Dinomyidae; genus Dinomys; species Dinomys branickii. The sequence continues at coordinate 90,402 of PVLD010006943.1, read as the reverse complement.
ATATCCGTCTGTTTATGTTTGTTTTCTGCATTTTTGGTGACATCAGAAACCTCGCTTTTTTTGCCTTTTAATTTTTGGAACATTTAGTATGAACATAACATGAGATAGACTTTTTAACAGATATTTAAGTGTATAATATTGTGTAGGCACTATATGGTATATAAGATACCCAAAAGTTATTCATATATTATAATTAAGCAATTATAGTTATTGAATACATCCCTAATTCCCTTGCCTATCAGCTATGGGAAGCCACTATTGTATTCTTTGATTGTATGAATTTTAGTATTTTCATTATTTACCACATTTTCTTTGTCAATTCATCTACCTGTAGACACTTAGGTCGTTTCCATATGTTGGCTATAATACCTCGATGAACATGGGAGTGCAGGTATCTTTGTGAAATACTGATTTTCTTTCATTGGATATATACACCAGTAGTGGGACTGCTGAGTCTTAGGGAAGCTCTGTTTTTAACTTTTTTCATAAATTTCCATGCTAATCTTCGTAATTGCTGCACCATCTACATAGACATCAACAATATATAAGAATTTCCATTTCATCATGTTTTAACGGATATTTTCTATCTTTTTTTTAAACTATCTTATCTTATACTTTTATTTTCATTTATGTAGTCTAACTAGAACTAATTATTGATAACAATAAAGTATACATGATGTCTTCAATTCAGGGAAACTTGGAAACTAAGAATCCCAAAGGACTGTGATGATTAACACAAAAACTTTGCAGACACTTTTCTCTATTTAAATGCAAAACAAAAGTTTACAGGCCACATGGAACACTTTGCACTGTGTATTTTCCCCAAGGGTGTGCATATTTTATTGCCAACACAGGCCACAGCAGAAAAATACTGAGACTTCACTTTTCATTTGAGGTAGAACTTAGAGTAAGTCTCATCATCCAACAATCTGGTTTCAAAGGTAATTCCTGAAGAGTTAAGTACAGCATAAACAGTTTGCCTTTGTACTTCAAATTTTTATCCTATCCACCAAGTTAAGAATAATTATTGAATTTGTTTATCATTTTGCTAATGCTCCATATTGATTTTAGAGTACTGATTGCATAATTTAGTTGATATGTTTGTGAATAATATTGTAGAGTTTTTTTCCAACTAAACTCTGAGGTTTCTGGACATTTTGTGCAGGGTTTCATATACTACAGAGAAGTCAAAATCCTTTTACACTCTTGCAAGTTTAGAGCCCTATAGATAGGGAATCACAATTTTTATAGCCCATTTAACTGACGCTAGTATTTTCAAATTCTTCTTGGACTTTGTCTGTTCTGCCTTTTGATCAATGTATAGAAAATACAGAAAACTCCCTTTAACATTTATGGGGTTAAGTCAAATCCTATTTGAAAAGAAAATACAAAATTGGAAAGGTGTTAACATAAACATGAACTTCTTTTCCATTTGCATTTGTATGTGGACTACATAGAGCAATATGTCTTTTACTAGTATGATTAATCTGCTTAGTCTTCTCAAAAGTCAAGATTCCTGTTGGAAATCATCTCTAATGCACAAGTTAAGTTGAGGAGTTTGGAGTAAGATAATCTTAAGATTATATTGTGTCATTTTTTATTTGTAGGGGTATGACCTCAGAAAATCAAGCTTTCACGCCTACAAAATGGCAATAAATGCTGAGGATTATAAGTCTGAAACCAGGTGGATCAACTTAGAAGCTTAAGGAGCACCTGTTTCAACATAAAAAGCAAAAATAAGACTGTTCGGTGGATTGAGCTCAGAGTGAATGCCCAGGGTTCTATCCTAGAAAATATGAAACCATAATATTGACAGTAATTAACACAGAGCTGACATAAAATATCCGTTCATTCTTTAACTTTTTAACATTGCAAGTACTACACTAAAAACAATAAATATGGAAAGACATAAAGTAATATGATGAAAGAAAAGGAGAGAAGAAAATAACGAAGAAAGGAGGGGACAGGAAGGAAGGAGAGATACAGAAAATGAAAAGAGGCACAGAAAACAAGGAAGAGATTGGAAAAATGATTGAACTTGCTGCCATATAAAGTATATAACATCCATGAGTAAAATTTAAATTGCATAGATTAACAAATTGAATATAAATGAATTTAAAATTTACATCATATAATGTGTACATTTCCAACTATAGGTAGCTATCACATATCTGGTATTTAAAGTAGCATTTTGCAAAACTTTTACTAAGAAAACTAAAGGGAAAGGCAAGAAAATCCAGTACATAATATGTATTCACCATTTGGGTTTACTTGTAGAACATATGCATCCTATCTCAAGTCATTTCATGAGAAATTTCTCCCATAAATTTTGATCCAAATTGTCTTCTCATACTTATCTACTCAGCAATTGATTTGTATCAAAGAAGTGCATGTTTTCACATGAGACATATCATTAGATAGTTATCTGTGATTCACTCATAAAATAAATAGCTATCTGACCTATTTTACAACTACGCAGTGAACACAAGACTCTCTGAATTCCTGTAGAAGAGGCAAATTCAAAGTTCTGAAAACAAGTCTGGAGAACATTTACTATGAATATTTTTCCTGAGCATATTTATATTTCGTACAGCACGCATTTTATTTCGCATGGCAAACTTTTAGACCTGGCTTCTTACATTTAGATACGTCCTCTGATTAAGAGAAGACTGTGCACACATGTATATTGAAAAAGAAAATTTATTTTAAAGTTTGAATCTAGTACATTGCTAAGCTTTTATTTTTGTACATGGCATGTATTTATCTGCTCACTGTAACCTGAATTTAAGTTCGTGTGACTATTCTAGACTTTCTTCATGCATCTCTTCCTCTTTGGATCCCATCAGAAAGTCATGTACTAAATGGAAGGAACAAACAAGTCTGAGGTGTCTCAGTTTATTTTTCAGGGACTTTGTAATGCAAAGGAGCTCCAGTTCTTTCACTGCTGTTTTCTATACTATACCTATTGACTATTGTGGGCAACGTCTTTGTGGTGCTCTTAATCATCACCGACCACCACCTCCATTCCCCCATGTATTTTCTGTTAGCGAGCCTCTCATTTGTTGATTTGTGCCTCTCTTCAGTAACTACCCCAAAACTGATCGCAGACCTCCGAAAGGACAATAAGGCCATTTCCTTTGGGGGATGCATGAGCCAGATCCTCTGCGTGCATTTCTTTGGTGGGGGGGAAATGGTACTTCTTGTGACAATGGCCTATGACCGTTATGTGGCCATCTGCAAGCCACTCCACTACTCCAGCATCATGGACACACGAAAGTGCATCTGGTTAGTTTTGACATCGTGGTTCATTGGCTTTGTGCATTCTGTGAGTCAGCTGCTTATGATTTTGGAGTTGCCTTTCTGTGGACCAACAGTGGTAGACAGCTTTTTCTGTGATATTCCCTTGGTACTGAAACTAGCCTGTATGGATACTGAGAATTTGGGGTTCATTATAAATGCAGACAGTGGTGTTCTGGCAACAACTTGTTTCATTCTCCTGCTGATCTCCTATACTTACATTCTATTAACTGTCCATCTTCAATCTAAAGATGGTGCATCCAAAGCACTGTCTACCTGTGCCTCCCACATCATAGTGGTAGTGTTGTTCTTTGGACCTCGCATTTTTACCTATCTGTGGCCAGTCAGCAGTGCTTGGTTAGACAAGTTTCTTGCTGTATTTTACACAGTGATCACACCTCTTCTGAATCCAGCCATTTACACACTAAGGAATAAAGATATTAGGAATGCAATAAAGAAACGGCTAAGTCACTATGTGAGTTCAAGGGATAAGAGTTAGACATATCATGCAACCAGAAGATCCACTGTGTAGCCCAGTTTGGCACTTTTTGTCCTGTAAACAATCTGCATTAATGACCCAACTCTGTACGCTATGAGATAGATGGTCTTTTTGTTTTCCATTATAAAATGTTTAAAAGCTAATACCAGATTCTTACTACTTGCAGACAAAATGACTTGCATACAGATCCCTTTGTGTATGTTCAAAAATAATAAAAAGAGAATAATAACTGCAGAAATTATCATTGCAACACTTTATTAAATGTGTTTTCCAAAATTGTACAAGATATTTTACCTAGACTATATACTACTCATAAATATTATCATTGTTCCCATATTTAAAATTACAACAAAATTAATGTATTTTTGTATTGTTCTTATGCTATTTTGTAAATGGATGTCTGTTTGTTAATGTATTTTCTTCCTTTATTTTTAAAATAAATAAATAAATAAATAAGATTACAATAAAATATATCCATCTTAATTCTAACCTAGATGGACAAGATATTAAAGATATTTCAGTGTTCTGCAACCACTTAGAACCATATTTTTCCAATACACATACACATACCCATAAACACACACACATCTAGAAGACTTTAAATATTTGTACATATGCATATATGAAAAATATAGTAAAATGTGTACAAAAGGAAAAGTGTAGTTTGTTTTATTTTTAGGATGGATAGAACTGGTAATTCAAGCTCTGCCCACATTATATTGTTCATTTAATATAATATTTTCTATAGTATCTCATATTTGAAAATTTTCGTGGTATATGTCATGAAAAATACATGAACTTTATTGAAAATATCTTGATTTCTGTTTATGCCCATGCACAGGGCATAATTTCTTGCATCTCATATCTACATTAATGTCTCATAGTTTAATAACTACAATCAATCTTTATTCACAAATAAGTTAAAAAGTTCATGCTAAGAATACAATTGATTTCATTAATATACTAAATAATTTTAGTCATGGTTTCTCCAAGCAGATGATTAGGGAAGCATCACTTAGGAACAGACCTGCCTGGGGACATAGAAAATCTTCTTGGAATATATTTAGATGAAATTATCGGTGTTTATGGATCTAACTCTTTTTGTAGGAGTCATAAGTGAATTAAAGCCTGCATATAACCTCCTCTCAACTTTCTACAACCACTGGGCATCTTGACTGAGTTCTTGCTAGTCTTTATAAGTAGTTTTTACAAATTATAAAATGAGGTCTTACTGCCCAAGTATATTCTAAGTATATATATTTTATGTAACTCATCAGCTATTCAACACAATTTACTTCTAGTTAATTCATGTTTTGAGAAAGAACAATGAAAAGTTTTTAAAATTTTATACTGTGTGCGAATAAAAGTACAGTAAATACAAAAAGAGTGGAATGCAGCTACAGTCTAGCATCAAGGGACATTATAATACATATTTGTCAAAAGAAATTATGCATATCAGTGATTGAAGTATCTACTCCAAAGAGTTCAGCCTAAAACGTGTGGTATAAAGTAATGTAGAAATGTAAAAACATATCTTAAATTTTAAAGTTTCATTAATCAGTAGAACTAAAGTTGATTATTTCAAAAGGTTAACAAAATGACAGTACATTATCAAGATTGATCAAAAGAAGGGAAAAGTACAAAATAGCAAGCCAATGATAAAAAGTGAACTACAATATGTTATATACTCCTTATAAGTTAGACATTATATATAACATGCTAATAATTTTTTTAATTAGATGAAATGGGTAAATGATCTTTTCAACAACAGTTATTAAAGTAAGAACATCTTAATGGCCCAATATTGATTGAACAAAATGACCTTGAAAATGAAACATTTTATCTCCTAATTTTTACCTTCACTTAGCTCAAAACTAAAAACCCATGATCATCTTTCTCATCCTAGGACTCTGCACACCACAGTACTGTTTCTTCTCCAACACCATTTTGTGCTCTCTTACAATAGAATGTGCAACAGAGAGACTGCAAGATTGGAGGAGAATGGGATTCACTCCTTCATATTTGGTTGCTGGGAGCTTTCACTGAGTTCGCTCTTCCTGCCTAGTAAGGCACTAGTTCATGCCTATGGCAGAAGCTGTATTGAGTGCTTTTTCCTGACAGCCTTATTACATTCCCTTGGAGGTATCAAAAGTGACATGCTGGCACCCAATATTCAATTTCTTAGTCTCAACCTTATCATCTGAATCATCTGCCTATCATCTGAATTTTGAGGAAAAAAATTAGACAAATACACATAAAACCAGGAAACATTTATAAATAAAATTAACCAAGACTTGAAATAAAATTATACTATTTTAAAATATTGTAATATTGTTATAATAAAGTTATACAATTGTATGCAATAAAAATTGTAAAACCTTCATGAAATAAATTGAAGGGGATATATTAAAAATGGGAAAACATTTTGTGTTCATGGACTGAAAAAATCAGTATAGTAAGTGTTACCTTTTGTTGTTTTGACAGTGATCTTTCTTACCAGAGAAACACACTGACATTTTTTAGGAAGTCTTCTCTGCATTCCCGTTCCTATTTCCTACTAGGCTTTCTTCTTTCACAAATATTTCCCCAAGAAATATCTTACACGTCTGTTATGACTACTGACTCATGCTGTATGTGAACTGATCCTAATGCCTTATTTAAACACTGATGAATTTGTGATTAAACTGTAGGGGACCATGAATCATAGCATATTATTTTGGATAAAATAGTTTTAGTAACGGCCTAAGCTGTGCCTTGGGAAGCCTCCTGGGGACATTGTAAGAGCTCAAACTTTACCTGGGAATGTCTTCCTGAAACAAGGAACACCAAGGCCTAGATAACCTCTGTGACCCTGCCTGGATAATTTCATCCCTTCTCCTGGCCCTAGGTAAACATTGTAACCCTAAGGCTGATGTGGCCTCATCACAATGGGCACCTTCTTCCTGCTTCTCCTTTCCTATGTCTTCATTTTGGTCACCGTCTGGAAACGTCCTTCAGGGGACTTATCCAAGGCACTTGTCACTTTGTCAGCTCACATCACTGTGGTTGTCCTTTTTTTCACTACCTGCATGTTTCTGTATGTGTGGCCTTTCCCCACATCATCAATTGACAAATATCTTGTTTATTGCTGATTTTGCTATCACCCCTGCCTTGAATCCTGTCATCTATACACGGAGAAATAAAGATATGAAAATAGCCATAAGATTGAGCAAGGAAAGATATGTCAGATTATGTTAGACAGATCTGTCTCTGAAGCTCTAGAACTGTCCATCTGCTTGACTGTTGAACTCCTCCATTTAAGCAAATGACAGGTATCCAAGACAAATTGGAAAAAAAAATCTGTACCTCACTTAATAAATTTGTGTCATTGTTACAAATTATTTCCTTATTGTTTTTATGATGATGAGTTATATGACTCTATCATGGTATAGGTTATTATGAAACAGTAACTTTGTTCATAAATAAGGTCTCACAATTCAAACTATAATCATTTTGACATAAGAAGGAATATAATTGTATCCCTTCTGTTTCCCAAAAGTTTCACAAATAAATAGAAACTTTTTTTGGTAAATTGTGAGTAATCATGATACCAAAGGGCTGAGTGTATCGGACTTGGTCGCTCTACCTAGATACTTGGCATAGCTTTCCTCCAAACAAGACCTAAGTCATAATTTTATTGCTGAAAGTTTATTTAGAAAGTGGTATTTGGAAGCATTAGTAGATGGTAGGGAAGTGATACCTACCAAGTAAAGGATTCTTATGTTGATAAATGTAAGTTTACCTCATGACTTGGAATTGTTCTAATTCAGGAATGAAGTACATGGGGTGTTTTTCATTTTTAGAAGATAAATTAACTCCTTGCTATATCCAAACTGTCACACTCATAATACTGCATGTTAGAAAGTCAGAGATGAACCAGCAGGTTGGCTGTCCAGTGGCTGCTGTAAAGAATTATCTCCTCATTTAGAAACAATATATGTCCATCATATTCAACTTTAAAACGTGGATCACCTACTTAATTTCACTTTATGCTGTAAAAATTCTTTAAAGTTACATCTGTTCACATTTCTAATACACACACACACACACACACACTCACTAAAAATTGTAGGATAGTGAGATACACTACAGCAGCATTTTTCTTCCTAATTGACAGTTATCATTATGTGAAGACTTCCTTGGTGTGACAATTAAAGCACAGATAATTTTCATTGTATAATTCTATTGATATTTTCATTGTAGTTCATGCAGAAATTTATTTCAGATGTTGTCTCTTAGGCTTTGTAAACCAAGTACACAACTGATATGAAAATGCTAATGCATATTCCAAGTGCACAATACATACTAGTAATGTAATTTTGTTTATTGATATTTTCTGTTTCTTTTAACTAAATATAATACAATATAATATAAACCTACTGACCATATAGCAAGACCATTTGTCATGTGTGCCCTACAAAGAGGCCAGAAAAGCAAAACACATGTGCTGTCAGCGTAAGTCATACATATGTATGGGACATGCAATTTTGATGTGTGAAGACTGCCTTAGGTGTGAAGTAAAGATTGTATTTCATAGAGTTCTATTAGTGTTTTCATTATAGCTTATACAGAAATTTATTTCTGTTATGCTTTAGAATTTGTACGCCTAAAAACAGCTGATGTTAAAAATTGTGTTGCGCTGCCTCAGCTGCCGCCCGGACCTCCTGCTCCCCACCTGGGCGCGGGATGCCTATGCCACTGCAAGGGGCGAGGGAGAGTCGGGCTTCAGCCCCAGCTGGCCAGAAGGTACAGCCTCCTTCCCCGTGGCCTTTTCCGACCCCGCAGCCCAGATCTTCCACCCTTCTCCTCTCGTTGGCCTTTCTGTGCAGAACCTCATTGCCCCTGCCGCATCCTCCCCTGTGGAAGCCCAAACGCTGCAGTCACACTAGAGTCTTTCTGTGCGACCCATCGAAATGAGTAGTGGCTTGGCGCCGAGTAAGAGCACAGTGCATGTGTCCAACTTGCCCTACTCCCTGACGAACAATGACTTATACCGGATATTTTCCAAGTATGGCGAAGTTGTGAAAGCTACTAGAATGAAAGACAAAGGTACAAGAAAGAGTAAAGGGGTTGCATTTATATTGTTTTCGGATAAAGCCTGCACAAAATTTCACCAGAGCCATAAACAACAAGCAGTTATTTGTTAGAGTGATAAAGGCAAGCATTGCTATTGACAATGGAAGAACGGCTGAATTCATCCGAAGGCGAAACTATTTTGATGAATCTACGTGTTATGAATGTGGGGAAAAAGTACACTTAAGTTATGCTTGTCCGAAGAATATGCTCGGAGAACGTGAGCCTCCAAAGAAAGAAAAAAGAAAGGAAGGAAGGAAGGAAGGAAGGAAGGAAGGAAGGAAGAGAGAGACAGAGAGAAAGAAAGAAAGAAAGAAAGAGAGAGAGAGAAGGAAGGAAGGAAGGAAGGAAGGGAGAGACAGAGAGAGAAAGAAAGAAAGAAAGAAAGAAAGAAAGAGAGAGAGAGAGAGAGAAAGAAGGAAGGAAAGAAAGAAAGAAAGAAAGAAAGAAAGAAAGAAAGAAAGAAAGAAAGAAAGAAAGAAAGAAAGAAAGAAAGAAAAAGAAAACCGCGGAACCTGAAGAAATTGAGGATGCAGTAGACAGGGAGGATGAAATGGAGGATCCTGCTGCTCTGGACAGCCTCAGCCAAGACACCGCCTGCCAGCAAGCCAAGGCAGAAGAACGAAACAAATAGAAACCCAGCGCAGGGGGCACTTCCGCCTCCGAGGATTCCCGGCGCCTGAGGATAAAAAAGAGAGCGTACTTCAGCGATGAGGAAGAGCTTAGTGATTAGAGCTGTGCACCGGGAATGTCAGGAAAGCAAAATCCAGCGCAGTGCAAAGTATCTGTGTACAAGGACACTTAGTATTTTTTGCTACCATGTAATGCACAGAAACTGAAACATAATTTTCAAAATTATCGTATTTTAAGCTGGGTGCAGTGACAACTCCTATAATCCCAACACTCTGGGAGGCTGAGGCCGGAGGACCTTAAATTCAAGTCCAGCCTGGGCAATTTAGGAAGTTAGCACAACCCCATTTCAAATTAAACAATTTAAAAAGTTACAGCAAGAGTGTAGCTCAGTAGAAGGACCTGGGTTCAATGACCAGTACAAAACAAAAAAATTGTACTTCTATCTTGCCATGGCATACAGAGACTTAACATCTCTAATCCAAAAATCCAAAATGCCCTAAAATCCAAAACTCTGAGCACCAATATGATGACTCAAGCAGAAAATACCACACAATGCAAGTATGATTAATGTGCAACACTGTAAAAATTACTGTATCCAACTTCCTTCAGGGTACGTGCATAAAATATGTATAAATCATAAATGAATTTCAAGTTTACATGTGGTTCCATTACCAAAATACCACATGTATATATGCACATATTCCAGAATACTTGTAGGGCGAATTTATGTTGCTGCTATTTTTGAGATAGGGTCTTCCAGTGTAGTTCAGGCTGGCCTTTAACTCACTACACAGTAGCCTACATTGGAGTAAAACTGGCCTCAATCATCTTGCATCAACCTCATGAAAGCTGGTATTAGAAAGTGCACATCTCAGCATCTGGATGGACCCACGTATTTTGGATACAGGATGCTCTACCTGTATTAAAAACCAGGATTTGATAGTAATGAACATGAACTAATTTTAATAAAAACAAATGCTACAGGCCAGGAATATAGCTCAGTGGCACAGCACCTGCCTGGTAAGCGCAAGGTCTTGAGTTTGATTCCTGGCACACACAAAAAAGTAAAACAAATACTATGATGGTGATGCTATTGTTATTCCATAAAGAGGTAGGTATTAAAATTATTTATTTGAAAACTCCACTGTAAATGTTTAGTGATATCTCACTGTTTTGTATTTTTGAAAGACAGTATTTAAAACTGAAAGAACTGAAAAACTAAGTGGTTTATTGTTAATAGTACTGTTAATAAATTTCTCAAAAGAATGTCTTTCAAAAAAGAAAATTGTATTGCTTTTTTATAAATACTAAATTAATTACAAATTCAGTACTTTAAATTTTTTTCCTGTTAGATATCCATTCTTTAGTATACTAAAATTCATAAAATTAAAATTAATAATTCATCAATAGAAATATACTAAAGAATAAATGTGGATGTGATACACCCACAACAATGTACCTTTATGACAAGAGTAATGTTATGTCCTTAGAGCTAATACAACCATTATACATTTATATTAACACTTTAGCTTCCAAATAAGGGAGAGTACAGCATTTGTCACTCTGTCGCTAGCTTATTTCACATAGCATAAGGTCTTCCATTTTTATACATTTTTCTGGAAAAGATTTTGTTCTTTATTAAAGTGAAATAATATTCCATTGTATGTGTATTCCATATTTTTTTACCTACTTATCAGTTGATAGACATCTACTTTGATGTCACATTATAGCTATTTTAAATAGTATTAGAATAACATGGGCATACAGATAGCCCTTTGCTAGGCTGATTTCATTTCAATGTATACACAGAACTGGGATGGATAGATCATATTGCTATGCTAGATAACTCTAGCCGTGTTAAATTTACTGGATCAGAGGATTCCTGAATCAATTATTGTATCATTAGGAGCTTATGCTAGAGAACTGTGAGCTCAAGACCAATTTAACAACACTGAAACTCTGTCTGGAAAAAAAGCCATCATTAATTAAGTGGTAAGACCTCCAGAAATATTTCCAAATGTTATAGTGAAAAACGAATATATCAAGAATAACTACCATGCAATCAAAACAGTAATAACCTAATTTTAGAATGATCAAAATATGTTAATATACATTCCATCAAGGAACATATAATGGTAACTAGTAAGCATCAGAAAAGATGTTCACAATCAGTATGTGTTTATGAAATGCAAATCTCAACCACAATATCAATTCACACCTGACAGACTATTTACAGTCAAAAAATAGTAAATGTTGGTGCAAATGTCAAAATTGCAATGTTATTGAAATGTACAATTGTACAACTATTTTGGAAAATGATCTAGCAGTTTTTTTAAAAATACTGAAAATAAACTTACTGTATGACCAGTCAAATCCAATGTTAAGTATACTTGAGAAAAATTAAAGCATTTGAACAAACAAAATGTTTATAGAAGCATTATTTATAATTAATTCTAACTAGAAATAATCCAAAAGCCCTTATGTGGTCAATGGATAAATTCAGTGTGGTATATAAGGGGAGACTCTTCAGTAATAATGTTATACATATATGCTACAACATAGCTAAATGTGAAAAATAGTATTTTGTCAGAAATCAATACATTATTCCTCAAAACTACATAAAACAAGAAAATAAAGGGTTCTGATACCTGGAAATAACTAAGCTAACATCCGAACCATAAGCCAAAAGTTTCCTGTGACTTGAAAATTATTAAATATTCATTGATCAGTGCACTATATTGGCAACTTCCTTATACCAATTTCTACAAAGTGTGGTGATTTACTTTGGGGAAAAGGTGTGCACATATGATCTGGTTTCTGCTGGAAACAATTATAGGCCATCTTCAGTCTTATTGCCTGGCCTTACTAATTGCACTCCTTCCTAATAGCCTAAGCTATTTATAATTCTCTTAAGAAGCAGTATTGATTGAAGAGGCATGCTAACTTTCTCTGTGTCTTAATCCCTTGAAGTTGCAACTGAGTGAACCCTGCAGCTAAGGAACTATAGAGGAAATTTGCTGCTGTTCACCTCATTAGCAAATGATTACATGGATTCTTCTCCCATTTTATGTTTTTCCTTCCTAAATCTTTCTTTTGTCTATGTCCAGTTCTACTTTGCTGATACCTCCTTATTTAAATGAATCTCGCATGCAGTTTTGTATGTATATATCTTTTTGATTTCATCTTTCATAGTTTCAATTTTACTGTATGATTAATTCTCTTCAAATCCATTATTTTGTAACATTACTAAGTGAAGAGTCTTCATTTACTATCCTTTTTCTCTTTGAAATTATAGTGACAATTATAAGTTATAGTTAAGTCTTGGATATTTCATTCTAAATAAGCACAATTTGGCAAACCAAGTTATCTCTACATCTTATGTTTATTGAATCAATAGATCTTAGAAACAATCCTAATTATCTTTAAAATACTTGAGTACTGATTCTGTGTCAGGGCATTGTCTGATGTTTTCCATATAATAACTCAATTAATTGTCAAAACAATACCATGAGGTGAATATTATTGTTATCCATATTTTACAGATGAAGAAATTGAGGCACAGAGAAGTGAAGTAACTCACCCAAGGACACATAGCTCATAAACCAAGGAGATGGAGAGTTGAAAACAGGTAGTCTGGCCCCTGAATCTACTTTTAGCCACTAATAGTAAACTTCATGAAGTTATCCATATAATCTTTTCCTATTTACCTACCAATTAAATTTGCTCTAAAAATTTGCAAAATTCTCTAAATATTATAGTAATGTGTAGAAAATAAGTTAATAATAGAAAAAATGAAAAATCAATGCCTCACAACACAGATATTTTGATATAATCTAAATATTTTCATATACCTATTTACTTTATGCTAATAGTGTTTATAATCTCTTTAATTTAATGAACTATTAAACATAAACATCATTAGTTTATCTTAAGTTTTATATATTTATTCAAGGTCATCAAAAAAGCTTGTCATAAATTCAGTTATATCAAAAATTCTCTTTGTTTTTCATATAGAAAATCACTTTTCTTAGAGTCTATGGTTATGAAAATTGTACTGATCTTTTTAATTACTAAATCAGTTCAAGCACCTGTTGACATTTTTCTTTTTTCTTCTTTTGGTACCGGGAGTGAAACTCAGGATCTTGCCAGGCAGGCGCTGTGCCACTCAGCTGTATGCCCAGCCCGAGAATTTGGTGCTACACCATATTACATAAAATGCTAATTCTAATACTCTACTGTAATTTGATACATCAGCTATACTTGTATAGTATCTTTACACATTCTGTTTGAAGCAAAGCTTTTTGTAGTTTCATATCATCAGATATACAATGCACCTGAGAATGTGGCCAAATGGTGTTGCTCTGAGAGGACAGACCTAGGTGTTCACTGATGTCCACACTGGTTTGTGTTCATTCATAAATGTGCATGTAGCAGTAAGTTCAGTCCTCAAAGTTAAATATTACCAAGTATTAAGTACACAAAGTTTAATAAAAGCTTGTTTCTCAAATAGATAATGGTCAAAAATAATGAAGTAACATGTAAAAGCTTATACTATTATTTTAGTTGCTATAAAGAATGCACACAGTATAACGGTAGTTCGTAGATATCATTTATTCTGTTTGGGGTCTTCAGTGAATATTTCAGAGGAAGTGATTTTGATGTCCTACAGGAAAAAAGATAAAAACAAACGTTAACACTAGATACTTTTGCCAGTGACATTTCAAATATTCATAGAATCAGATGAAATTGCACTTCTATTTTGTGAAGAAAAAAATATCACCAGCATCATTTAGCAGCTTACCCAAGTTTGTATTCTGAAATGGCAGAATAGGATAGTGACCAGTTAATTGATACTTAGATAGCCAGATCTGGAAACAATATAGAATGGACTGAACTTGCCTAAGATTGAAGACAGATATCACTCGGGCTTCTGGGTCATCAACATGAGAAGAGCTGACAGTATGAATTTACAGAAGGAAGCAAAAACAAGAAATATTCAGGAGGTATTAATTGTCCATCTGGAATGTAAAGTGTCAGAGAAGACAATGGGGATACCAAAGATATCTGAATGGGACATCGGGGACAATGATCACGATCAGAACTGACTATTTGAACTTTGCATATCACTAGAGAATGTCCTTTGTACCTCAGTACACATCTGGATATATTAAGCTAGACTGAATAGTTAAAGAAAATATCATAGACATATTCAGTACATAGGGAGTAGTTAAAGCAATGAGGCATATTTGGAATGGAAAAGAGATAGTTATGATAGATTTCTGAGTCACATCAACAGTAAAGTGTAAGTAGAAGAAAAATAATCTATGTCTCAGTGAAAGAGGCAATGAAGTCAGACACATGTAAAAATGTGAGAGTGTTATTATATAAATATTAGAAATGCAACTGCAAACAATGTCATTTTCACAATCTCTTAAACAAATTGGGTTTTTCTCAAATCACTGATTTAATACAGTAGATCTTTGATGGCATCAGTGAAAGACCTATCAAACCTAAAGACTTTCTACTGTTTTCTCACACTATCATCTTTAATGCAAAAGTTTTTCAAAACTCATTCTTCTTATACCTCTAGGCACCTCTTCAAATCTGATACAATAAAGAGGCTAAGAAAAGAGCCTTTTTCAAATAATACTTAGTAACTTAGGTAAGAAACCCTTTGCTGTGAACATTGTCCTACATCTCATTAATAATACCTAGATTATACACCTGTGATAAACCAATCCATGCAAAATGAAATTAGATTATTATGATTCATCCTGAGTCTATAATGAGGCCTATTCCCTCACAAATGGAAAAATATCTACCAAATTCCTAGAGAAGTAGGTGTTCTGTTATTACAAAATGGGGATGGAAAGCATTGGGGATAGACAGCTTATAGAGCAGCCAACAACAGAAGAAATTTCAAAATCAAAGACGTGATCAATACTGTCAAATTTGCAAAATATGCAGGTAAGTAACATAATGATGGAACGTGATTACTGCATGTGATGTTTTTATTTTAAAGATAAAACAATAAAAACAATACAGAATTTCAAAACAAGATGATAGGAAGTTAACAATGGTTATTATATTGCATATTGTTATCTTCAAAGTATTTGCTCAGATTACCAGATATAGGAATGCAAGATCAATCAAACAATATGAATACTAACTATTCCTCTCAATGAACTAATAGAAATTAGTAGTACAATTATCTTAGCTGGCTTGTGTGTGTGTGTGTGTGTGTGTGTGTGTGTGTGTGTGTGTGTGTATTCATTGCTTCTTTTCTCCTTTCCCCATCCCAGTTGTTCTTTCCTTTTCAATAGTTTCTTTCTGTTTCATAATATCTATTGTACCTTTTGGATCTTACTTACTCTTTCAGTTCCTTACACTAGGGAGACAATACGATGTTTACATATGTGAACCTGATTTATTTTACATATGTGAACCTGACTTATTTTACATACGAGTATGGTCTCTAGTTGCATCCATTTACCTGTGAAAGTTTATCTTTCTGTATAGCTGAGTAATACTCCATTATATTAAAATACAGCATTTTCTTTATCCATTCATTTGTTGATGGGTGTTTGCATTGTTTCCAAGATTTAGCTACTACAAATTATGCTGTTATAAACATGTGATATTTTTATAAGTGGACAATATACTTAAAAATTTCTCCAAAAATAATTTTTCAGCCAAAGATAGGTTATTTTGACTGGCACTAAATAGAAAGTATAAGTAAATATAAACTTTTTTTTAAAATATAAACTTAATTATAAGAATTTGAGGAAATAAAATTAGAAGGAATCCTGTACTCCACCTCTATCATGATAGACTTGATTTTTATTTTATATTTTAAAGGTAAAAAAATTAAAACATATTAACACACACACATACATTTCAAAAATAACACAAACACAATGCAAATAATACAGAATTTCAGACAAGGTAATAGGAAATTAACAATAGTTATTGTATTACACATTGATATCTTCAAATTGGGTACTCAGATAAACAAATATAGATATATAAGATTGATCAAACACTTAAACATTAACTGTTCCTTTCATTAGAGCAATAAGTCAGTGGTACGACTATATTAGCTATCCTGTGTATACATTTATCCATGTTTTCCCCTTTTTCTTTTCTCTTTTCCCTCATCTCAATTGTTCTTTCCTTTTGAGCATTTTCCCTTTGTTTCACAATGTCTATTGTACACAGTGACATATGTGCACCCATGTTTATAGCAGCGCAACTTGTAATAGCTAAATCATGGAAGCAACCCAAATGCCAATCAACTGAGGAATGAATTAAAAAGTTGAGGCATTTTTACCTAATGGTATATTACTCAGCTATAAAGAAAGATAATCTCGAGGCTTTTATAGGAAAATGGACACAACTAGAGACCATACTTATAAGTGAAAAAAATCAGACCCACATGTGTAAACACCATATTGTCGCACTAGTGTAAGAACCTGAAAGAGCGAACAAAATTTAGGAGGTACAATAGACTTGATTTTTAACAAGAGGGTATTCTATCTTCAACAGATCAAGGAAAGTGAAACGTTGGTGAATAAGGAAGGTGAACTGATGGTCTGAGATCCAAGGGCGTAGTGACATGGTAAGAGGTATATGTTCTGAAGTTCTTCAGCTTGGGATACAAGTCCTACCTCTGCTGCCTCATTTATCCAGTATGTGTGCTGCTGAAGCAAGCACAACTGCTGCTGCATTTCCCGAGGCTCAGTTTCTTCATTTTTAAAATATATCTCACAAAACCAAATCCATCTTAAGGAGATATTAGGAGATTTAAAAGAGATAATATTCTTAACTCAGGCCCCTAACTATAGGAGGTATATTATCTGTGATTATCATTAATTATCAATTGACGTGTTTGGTTAACTGTCATAGTTATATTTTCAATTCTTAACTCTCATATATCCAAGATTGGGGGCTTAATTTTTTGTTTTCTATTCTTTTCTTTTCTTCTGAGAATCTCACAATGTTGCCCTGACTGGCTTGAAGGTCACAGGCTCAAGAGAGGCTTCTCCCTGAATCTTCCAACAAATTGAGACTACGAGTACCCATCACCACATATGGCTTCTGATTTTTAACTGCCTACTTATTAATCCACTAATTTAAAATTATCATATACCAGAGATCATCTCATATCATGAACCAAGGATTATAAATTTTAAATCCCAGAAATCTGATATTTCATTTAAATCTTAAAAACCCAAGATAGTAATGATAGGATGTGTTCAAATATTCTTGACCTAGTGATCTCTATAAGCTTAGTGAAATAAGAAAATATTAATGAGCTATGAAGGTGCAGGTAAGAGGACAGGTGATTTCAGATGGCCCTGACTTAAGTGTTTCAGCTACATTTATTTTTACTTTATGATAGTGTGAAAGTGATATTCATTCAGTTCAAATGTAGAATTTTGATCTTCTTAGAATAATGATATGTAGTAATAAGATAATATCTGGCAAAAGCAAATCATAGCTCCCATTCATCCACAAAAATCACAAGGGTAACAAGGACTACTCTGTAGTACACTGTGTTGCTAAACTGTGATGTTCAATAGATTATATATATTAAATAAATTTCAACTTGTGATACTTTCAATGTACAATGGTTATATGGAATGAAACCCCATCATAAGTCAAGGGGCATGTGTAGTGTAAAAGCATTAACAATGCTATGATGGGAAAGGTAGCATTTACTTAGTTAAGAGAACACCTAAGGAAGTGGTAAGGAAAATGATCAATAAATCTTTTAGAGAAAAAATATTTTAATTATAAAATGAAAAGTAAGTATTACTTTTGTCTATATTTGCAAAATTTGTAGTCACAGTTTTCCTTGACTATCTCTATATATAATAAATTTATTGCTAACTTTATTTCTTCTGTAACGTTCATATTTTTACTCCCAAATACAACTAACATAATTAGCAAAACATATAGAGAATCCATGTTCGCTCCAATGATATTTCTTTAAATTTTTGTTCTCAGGTCACTTGAAAATCAATGATCCTGTCCCAATCAATGGGTGGACTAAATGATTCAGTGGTCACAGAACTCATGTTACTGCCTCTTGGTTGCTCTAGAGAAAAAAGGCTTTTTCTCATCTTTCTTTGTTCTTTTCTTTATGTATGGGTCATCTTAGGCAATGTTTTCATTTTGTTTTTGGTAATTACTGATTCCCACTTACAGTCCCCTATGTACTTCTTGCTAGCTAATCTCTCTCTCATTGATGTGTGCCTTTCTTCTACTACAATCCCTAAAATAGTTATAGATCTTTCACATGATTATAAAGTAATTTCTTTCCAAGGTTGTATGACACAGATATGCT
Source organism: Dinomys branickii (assembly GCA_004027595.1). NCBI lineage: Eukaryota > Metazoa > Chordata > Mammalia > Rodentia > Dinomyidae > Dinomys > Dinomys branickii. The sequence goes on along the minus strand of PVLD010006943.1, from coordinate 71,512 downwards.
TCATCCATATCATGGGAGGAGTGGAGATGGTATTACTCATTGCCATGGCATTTGACAGATGTGTGGCCATCTGTAAGCCTCTTCACTACTTGAAAATCATGAATCCTAAAATATGTGTTTCATTTGTTATCAGTGGCTGGGTAACTGGAGTGGTCCATTCCATGCTTCAATTTGCTTTTGTTATAAACTTGCCTTTCTGTGGACCTAATAAAATAGACAGTTTTTACTGTGATTTGCCCAAAGTCATAAAACTTGCTTGCCTCGATGCAGTCAAGTATGAGTTTATTGTTACTGCCAACAGTGGCTTCATGAGTATGGGCACCTTCATCTTGCTTCTCCTTTCCTATGCCTACATTTTGCTCATGGTTTGGAAACGTTCATCAGAAGACTTATCCAAGGCATTTGTCACTTTGTCAGCTCACATCACTGTAGTTTTCTTGTTCTTTACTCCATGCATAATTCTGTATTCCTGGCCTTCTCCCCCAGCATCAGCTGATAAAAATCTGTTTATTGTTGACTTTGCTATCATTCCTGTCTTGAATCCCATCATTTACACATTAAGGAACAAAGATATAAGGGTAGCAATAAAAAGATTGTGGAAAAAGACTTTTTCCAAATTCTGTTGACCACAATTCCTTTTGAAGATTAAACTGCATGCTGCCTCATCTCTCCCTGAAAGCTTCAATTAACACAACCAAAAGACACTTATCATCTGTCCATCTTAAACCTGCTCCTGCTTCATTTGTAGCGTGTGAAGCCTCTGCCATTGCTATCATGGTAAATGTAAATCCATCAAGTTAAGAAGTAATATTCTTACAGAGAACAGCAAGTTTTCCAAGAGAACATTTTAATCTTCCAAGTTTATTTTCCAAATTAGTGAATTCAACACTATTCCTGGTATGATAAGAATTAAAGCATAATTTTTGCGAATGTCAAAGGTCATCTTATTGAACTGTCATACACATAAAATCAGTTTTTAACTTATTTAAATGAAAATCCCGACAAAACTCTGAGTTCAAGTAGTTAAACTGAAAAGGAATTGTGAAAGACACTGCTTCAGGAGTTTGAAATGAACCAAAGAAGGGAAGAATGACGAAAGAGGGCCCTGAACAGCTTGAGAACAATTACCTGAGGCCTTCTGAGGCCTTCTAACGTACAAATTCCATAATTTAGGGTTGTCCCATTTGAGGCGTGTTGAGGTTATGGGTTTCTTTATTGGTGTAGAGCTGTGTCCGGGCTTTAAGCCTAAAATTTCTTATTCTCTTCACATGGTAGGTTAAACAACTTGATATACAAAGAAAAGCCTCAGGTAAAGAATCTCAGAAGCTTATAGCATATAATAACAAGAATCACTAGTAATATTAAGCATAGAAAGGTATATGTGAGTTATCAATAACAACAGATATAATCGACAACTTCCATGATTATCATAATTCATAGTCCATATAGGTTCACTTCGTCATTGTTTCTTTAAATACAAAAGTGTTAAAGGCTGCTTAATTTGAAAAATCCAGAAGTCTGTTTAACCTCGCCAACCTGACTACATCCAGCAGAAAAAACAGTAGTCTGTTTTCCTCTCTACCAATGTCAGTGAAATCAACAAAAAGGAAATACTAATGAGGTCTATATTCTCTCAACAAAATCTTTAAACAATAACCGACAAACCTTAGCACGCACACACACACACACACACACACACACACACACACACAACATGAGACAGTAAGGCAATAAAATGTCTCCAAAAACTCCCATATCTCCCAAAGTTGATCAATAGAGCATGAAGGAGGAGAAAATAAAAAAACCACACCACTGAATTATTTGAAATGATAAAAGAAAAGATAAAAATGCATCAACCAGGTTCTCATTAAGCTCAAAGACTATACAACTGAACAGTTAATTGATCTAATAAACAAAATAATGAGGTCATACACAAGATGCTAATCAAAAGTTACCCAAGATAAACAAATGATACAAGAATGAAAAGTTTAACAAATAAATAGAATCCATACAAAGGTACCAAGCAGCTACCCAAGAGATTAAAAATTCTATTGAAAGTAGAGCAAAGCAGAAATTTCCAACGTGAGGGCAGAGTATCAGAACTAGAAGATAGTGTCAGAACTAGTATAGATCCTCAGAGATATCTTAAAAACCGTAAGACAAAATTAAAACAGCTTTTAGATAATGCAAAGAAGGCTAATGTACAGTTATTTATAATTATTGAAAAATCAGAAGACAGAATAAATGACATGAAATACCCATTTACCAAAATAATAGTAGAAAGCATTTTAAATAAAGGGAAATATTTTAACATGGTGATAAGTGAACTATATAGAACCCCAATAGGCACGACCATAAAAGAAACCCTTCATGAAACATCATAGTCAAAATGACTGTGTCCAACCCAAGAAGAGAATCTTAAAAGCTGTTAGAGGAAATCACTTTTAAAGATAAACCATTACAATTATAGCAGACTTTTCAACAAAACCTTGAAGGTTAGGAACGATCAAAATGAAGTGTTTCAAGCCCTAAAAGAAACAATATTAAACAGAATTATATGGCCTTCAAAACTAACTTTCAGTATTAATGATAAATATTGTCTTTTCATAGTATGAAGAAATCCATCATCACAAAATCAGCATTCCAAAATATTCTGAAGAACATTCTAGAATAATACTATGAAACAACAATGTAAAAAAGTCTAATCAAATGAATACACCAGGCAAAATAAGCAATTAAGTAGAAAGAAGAAAAAATCAGCAACAGGAAATTAATGCAATGCAGGAATTAGTCAATTCTTTTCAGTAATGACTCTTTATATGAACGATCTCAGTTTCCCAAACAAAAGACACAAATTGGCAGAATGTTTCAAAGAACACTCTCCAACATTCTTCTATGTATAAGAAACATATTGAACCCAAAAAGAAATTTATAGACTAAAGTCAAAGAGGGAAAAACAGAATATTTCATGCAATGGAAACCCAGAAAAGCAAATAGACTTAAATGATCTTTAGACAAAAGAACTTCAAACCAAAACTGATTAGGAGAGGCAATGAAGATCACTACATATTAGCTAAATTAACAATTTGACAAGAAGAGATAGAAATTATAAACATATATGCCCTGACCACCAGCACATACAACTTCATAAAGCATACACTGCTAGACGTAAAAGATTAGGCAAACATCAATACAATTATAGTGGGGTATCTAAATATGTCATTATCACAAAGAGACATGAACTAGACAAAGAACTGACAAATAAATATCAAAGTTGAATACAGACATTGAATAGTTATCTAAGTAGTGTTCAACCTATAACAACCGAATACACATTCTTTTCCATAGCACATGGAAGCTTCACCAAAACAGACCACATATTAACCCATAAAGCACACTTAAGTAAATGCAAAAGAATTAAAATCAAAAAGTCCAAAAAAAAAAAAGTCCAAATTATCATGTCATAATACAAGAAACTGATGGCAAAAATTATCAAAGAAATTATTTAAAGACAAGGAAAGTAAGCAACACACCCTCTAATTCAATGCATCACAGAAGAAATCAAGGAAGAAATTAGAGAGATCTTAGAATCAAATACAACATACCAGAATCTGTGACACACTAGTGAAGCAATCCTAACAGAGACATTTGTAGCTATAAATGGCCACATCAGAACAGCTTGAATCAAAATAAATAACCTAATGATGCATGACAAGCTCTTAGATTAAAAACAAAACTCCAAATCCAAAGCTACTATATGAAGAAAATTATGATGATCAAAGCCAAAATTGAGACCAGAAAAAATAATACAAAAATCAATTAATAAAAGATCTGGTCCTTCAAAAGAATAAACAAAATAAACAAAATTTTAGCTAACTTTAACAAAATAGGAAAGAAAAGATACAAATCCATGCAATTAGAAGTGAAATTATAATGGACATTGGTGAAATCTGGAAGATTATGAGCCATTTACCTTAAAAATCTGTACTCCAATGAATTAGAGAAATCAGTAGAAATATATTCCTAAGTACGTATTAATTACCAAAATTGAACCAAAAAGATATAAAAGCCCTAAAAAATTCAATAGCAGGCAAAGAAATTGAAGCAATATAAGATAACTATCATCTAAAAGAAGCCAGGACTCAATGAATTTACTGCAGAGTTCTACAAGAACTTCCAGAAAGATTCAAAGCCAATACTCTTCAGAGTCCTCACTGAAATGGAAATGGAAGGATTACACCAAAAACATGCCTAGAAGCTTGTGTTACCCTGATTCTAAAACAAGACAAGAACCCAACTAAAACAGAGAATTACAGATTCATCAGTTTAATCAACACAGATGCAAAAATCCTCAACAAGATACTGACAAACAGAATGCACTATATCATCAAAAAGAACATTCGTCATGACCAAGTAGTTTTCATTCCAGGTATGCAAGTGTGGTTCAATGTACATAAAACAGTAAATGAAATACATCACATAAACAGAAGCAAGGACAACAATTATATGATCAACTCAGTAGATCCAGAAAGTCCTTAAAAAATTCCAATATCCATTCATTGTTTTTAAAAATGATGAAAATAGATACAAAAAGAAATTAACTCAATATGACAAATGCACTTATGATAAACCCATTGCAAAGGATATTTACTATCACCATTCCTATTTAATATAGTGCCCCAAATACTAGCCAGAGCAATATGGGAAAAGAAAGAAATAAAAGAGATATGTATATAGAAGTGAGAAGTCAAATTACCACTATTTGCACATGACATGATCCTCCACATAGAAAACTCTAAACAATTCCACCAAATGACTCCAACAATGAATAACCAAATTCAGTAGTGTAGTGGGACACAAAATCAACACACAAAATCAGTAACGTTCCTATAAAATAGTAATGAATTAATCAACAAAGAAATTGGGAAAACAATATCATTCATAATAGCATCAAGAAAAATTAAATTGTAATTCATTTAATCAAGGAAGTGAACAACATCTACAACAAAGCTACAGTACTCTGAAAACTGAGATCAAACAGCACATCAGAAAATGGAAAGGCGTCTGCTGTTCCTACATAGGCAGAAGCAAAAGTATCAAACTGACCATACTTCCCAAATTGACATACATATTTAATGCAATCTAATCAAAATAGCAACCGCACTCCTCACTGAACTAGAGGTCACAGTCCTAAAGTAAATATGGAACCAGAAGAGACCCAGAATGCCAAAAGCAATCCCAGGAAAAAGGAGCAAACAACAAAGAAAGACACATTACAATTCCAGACATTAGTTTATATTACCCAGCTATATAAACAGCTTGGTACTAGCAGAAAAACAGGTATGTCAATCATGTGGCGAATAGAGGTCATAGAAAAAACCCTAGGCTCATTGGACTATTTGATTTTGGACAAAGGGTCCAAAAACATGCATTGAAGGAAAGATCTAGCAGCCAAACAAGCTTGTTGTAGCCCAAGCCCTAGTGTTTGGCTGTTGGATCTGGTGATTAGTTTCCTTGGGCTTCTAGAGAATTATCTTTCTAATGGCCTGGACAATGGATTATGACTACCTTAGTGGGCAGCAAAACAGCCTATAAAAAGTTCCATATCTCCTGAGAGTTTCAATTTTTTTTCCATGCTTAGGAGGCCTCTTTCCTGATACCATGCATGTGCAAAGTGGCAAAGGCATAACAGGAGTCAGTATAAACATTCATTTTTTTGTCTTCCTATCTCTACGGCCCTAGAAAGTACAAGGAAATGTCAGTTCATTAAGTACGTTATTTCTACAGATAAACATACAAAGCCCAGGGAAGATAAGTAAAATTATTTGTGTCATACAACAAAAATATGGCACTAAGAAAGCCCAAATATCATGTGCCCATGTGCAACTTAACTAAAGAAAAACATGAAGATATTAGGTCAATGGCTAACAAAATAGACAAATTAATTCTGGTAATAAATGAAGTGACAAACTTTTGTTGTACTCATAGTCAAACAATCTGTATAGCTTGTATCTACAGAATTCTGCCATTATAAAAAGCTTATCTAAACAGAGCCATACTCCTAATAGTCATTAGAAACTTTAACTACTACAATAGTAATATTATTTTTAGTATACTGACATAGAGCACTTATGAAATTACAAAGGATAATTTGACATACTTTTGTTTCATATATACAAGAAACAAATTTAAAGGAAAATATTTAGGTATATCAACATGTAACATAAAACCACTTGAAAATAAGTAAAAAAGGGAAGATATTATGAAAATTAAATTTAACTATAGAGTAATAAAGACATAAAGCAAAATCAAAGTTAGTTGTGAATTACCTCTAAAATTACTCATGAAAGGCAGCTATGGCATTTTGAAAAGACCAGCTGCCTATCTTTCTAAGTCATCATAATTCATCTTAAATTACTGCTAATAATGCGAGATTCAATGAGATAGGTATGCATAAAAAGCCAAAACTGTGAGAACAAATAAAATTTTATTGAAGCATGTGACCAACATCACTGATCAAAAGCCAAGATATTGGCAGCCAGAGAACTTTATACTGGGTTTTTATACATTTACAACCATGGTAACCACATTACCCCCCCATTGAGGAATTTTACAAAAATGCCACATCATGGTGACAAGTTTTACATTTCCCAAGTATTTGTTAGTAAAGTCAAATTTAACTTATCTACAATTTGTTTTTAATTTTGATTCTCATTTTATGCCTGTGTTCTCCTTTTGTTAGCTACAAGGAAGAAAGCAGAGAATTGAGTTCATATAAAGTTTAAGTGAGGCCCTCCATGCACCTGGTGCAGACAGGAGATCCTCACTCAGAAGGCCCAAAAACTGCTCTCACTGGAGGGCATATGTGGGCCCTCCCTGTGAGTGCCCAGCACTGAGTGAGGTACTGGAGCAGGCGCTCCACAAGCTGCGGACACCGTGATTCAGGTCTGGGCTGCACTTGCGCCCTGATCACCTGGAGGTCAAAGACACAGGCAGTCTGTGATCCATGTTGGTGCAGGCTGCGCCTGGCTCCTGTGCCTGTCCTGAACTGACTGGAGATGCAGAATGGACAGAACACAACCCTCTGGCAGCACAGTTCCCCGCTGAACACTGGAGAGACAATGAGGAATTTCCCATCTACTGCCTGGGTGCGAAGTGAATGACCCATGACTCTGCTGCCATTACTGTCTGAGTCTCCATCTTCCATGCTCCTGGTGCAGACAGGAGATCCTCACTCAGAAGGCCTGAGAACTGCACTCACTGGGGTTCTTGTGTGGGACCACTCTGCACATGCCCACTGCTAAGTGAGATACTGGAGCAGAAGTTCCACAGGCTGCTGGCAACATAGTTTGGGTCCGGGCTTCACTTGTGCCCTGACCTCCTGGAGGTCCCAGACGCAGCCAGTCCGTGACAGCTATTGATGTTGCCTACATCTGGATCATATGCGCATCTTGAACTCACAGGAGACGCAGAATCAGGTGGTCCACAAAGTGCTGACCCTGAAGTTCGTGTCTGGGTTTTGCCTGTATGCTGAACTGCCAGAGTCACAGGACCACTAGTCCAGGATTGCGCCACCAGTGCAACCGGATTCTGGGTCATACACATGCCCTGAACTACCAGCAGTTGGTTTAACATGAACTGTCATTGGATGGTCTGTCATGAACTGTCATCACAGTTAATGACTGAGAACTGGGAGAACTAGATACACTTCACCATCTACCAAAAGACACCAGACTAAGCAGCTCATCTCAGTAGACATTGAGGGGCAGGCCTGACCACCAGGAAAACTAGGGTCACTAGAGACCTTTGCTGAACTGTCAGAGAAGAGGGAGACTGTGCTTTCTGCCTCTGGCATCAAACAAGACAAGAAAGATGGCTAAAACGCAATGTCAGAACTCTACCCCACTCAGAACAAGTCCAGGAGGCATCAAGATAGGAGAACGTGGTACACACACACTGGAAATTGCTAAAAATGATTGCAATGGAAGTAAAGAAACAACTCCATCAGACCACAGAAGAGATCAGATGAGAAATAATCTCTCAGGCAAAAAATGAAATGACAATAATAATGAGAGAAACGCTCCACACATCTAGAGAAGAAACAGATTTTAAAAAATGGATGAACATAGGCAATGGATGGAAACATTACATGAGGAATACAAGAATTAATTACAAGGCATGAAACAGACTTAAAGAGGTTTCCAAGAAATCAAAACTTCCATTCGAAGCTTGCAAAACTTCTTGAATGAAGCAAAGATAGAATTATAGATCTTGAAGGAAGTATGGCAGCTAGCAATTGTGAAAGGTAGGATCTCTTAAAATCAGCAAGGATCCAGGAATAATCAGTTCAACAGCTGCAACCCGAGGCAAAGAGAAATAATGTCAGACTAATAGGAGTCAATGAAATAGCAGAGGCAACACAAATGACATAAAAAGAATATTTGCAGAAATACTAGCAGAAAATTTCCCAAGTGTGGTAATAGAAACTGAGATACAGGTAAATGAGGCATATACATCTCCTAATAGTCATAATCATAATAAAACTACACCTAGACATATAATAATCAAAACCCACATATCCAAAAGAGGAACAGAATATGTTCCTGTTAGAGAAAAGAAATAAATCACCTATAAAGAAAAGTCCATCAGAATCACAGCAGATGTCTCCACACAAATGATTCATTCGAGAAGAGCTTGGAGCAAAGTATTACAGGTCCTAAGACAAAACAGCTTCCAACCAAGACTGCTTTATCCTGCCAAACTATTCTTCAAGTTTAATGGAGGAATAAAATATGTCCATGAAAAACAGCAACTGAAAAACTTCATGAATGCCAAACCATCCATACAAAAAAGTACTAAAAGATAATCTAAACATAGAAGAAAATGACTGTGATTTCAGTGATACGCTGTATACAGGAAATACATTTTCCTCAAAAGGAAATCCATAGACTGGAGGGCAAAGAATGGAAAACAATCCTTCATGCAACAGGAACCCAGAAAAAAGCAAGTTCCTATTATGTGTGCAAACAATGCAAACTTCAAACAGAAAAATTGACAGAGTAAAGATGATCACTACATACTTGTTAGGGGAAAATTGCAAGAGGATGAGACAATAAGCATAAACATGCATGCAGCAAATAACAGAGCACAAAACTACATAGGAGAAATCTTAACAGGCATGAAAACCCATATATGAAATAACACTATTGTAATAGGGTACCTCAATACTACTTTGACACAAAGAGATAGGTCAACTGGACAAAATATCAGCAAAGAAATAACAGACCTGAACCAAATATGTGAAGAAAAGGACTTAGTTGATCTGTACAGTGTTCCACCACACACTAGAATATACATTTTTCTCAGCTGCACATGGGACTTTCTCTAAAATAGACCACATCCTGGCCCATAGACCATACCTACCTAAAAGCAAAACAATTGAAATTATCCCATGATTATTATCTGACCACAGTGCAATGAAATTGGAATTAATGACCAAAGGCACTCCAAAAACTCCATAACACTTGGAAGTTAAACAACAACCTCCTAAACAACCAATGGGTCACAGAAGAAAATAAAAAATACCTAAAAACAAAGGAAAATATAGATACAAGTTACCAGAATCAGTGGGATGCAAAGAAAGCAGTGCTGAGAGGGAAATTTATAGCAGTAAACTCACACATCAGGAAAACAGCCAGAGAAAAAATAAATAGCCTAACGCAGCACATCTAATTTTTAGAAAGTAAAGAAAGAGTCAAGCCCAAAGCCCAAAGAAAGGAAGAGATTATAAAGACCAGGGCAGGGATTAATGCAATTGAGATTAACTAATCCCTACAGCAAATAAATAAATCAAAGAGTTGGTGCTATGAAAGAATAAAGAAAATTTATAAACCCCTAGCCAACCTTATCAAAAAAAGAAAGGAAAGAACTCAAATTCATGCAAAAATGAATGAAGAGAATGAAATTACTACAGAATTTATAGAAATTCAGAAAATCATTAATACCTACTTTGAAAATCTTTACTAGATAGGGTAGAAATCTCAGTAGAGATGGACAGGTTACTAGATATGTACAAATTATCAAGGCTGAGACAAGAAGATAAAAATGCTGAACAATATCAATTAATGAGATGGAAAATGTGATTAAAAACTTACCACCAAAGAAAAGCCCAGGCCCTGATGGATTCACAGCAGAATTTTACAAAAAATTCAGAGAAGATTTAATACCAACACTCCTCAAACACATCAATGAAATTGAAAAGAAGCAATTCTCCTTATCTCATTTCTAAGGGCAAGTATTATATTGACACCAAAACCTGAGAAAGACCCAAGCAAGAAAGAGAAGTATAGGCCAATCTCCCTAATGAACATGGATGCAAAGATAGTCAATAAAATAGGAGCAAACAGAATGCAGGGAATCAAAAGAAAACTATACACCATGACCAGGTTGGATTCATTCCAGGAATGCAGGGATGGTTCAATATATACAAATCAATTAATGTAATCAAAGACAAAAACCACATGATCATCTCAACAGATGTGGAAAAAGCTTCTGACAAAGTCCAATATGCATTGATGATAAAAACTCTACATAAAATAGGAATATATTATCTTCACCTTAACCTAATCAAAGTCATCTATGACAAACCAACAGCCAACATCATACTACATGGACAAAAACTGAAAGCTTTCACTTTAAAGTTAGGAACAAGGATGTCCATGGTCACTACTCCTATTCAACATAGTTCTGAAGCATTAGTCAGAACAATTAGGCAAGAGAAAGAAATAAGAGGAATAAGGATAGGAAAGGAAGAAATGAAACTATCACTATTTGCAGATGACATGATAATTTACATGGAAGACCCCCAAAACTCCACAAGAAGACTCCTTGAACTAATCAATAAATTCAGCAGTTAGCTGGATACAATGTCAACACCCAAAAATCAGTAGCATTCCCATACATAAATAACAAATAGACAGAAAGAAATTAAGGAATCCATATTTTTCACAATAACATTCAAGAAATTGAAATACTTAGAAATCAATCTAACAAAAGAAGGAAATGATCTATTCAATTAAAACTACAGTACTCTGAAAAAAGTGATCAAAGTGGGTGTCAATAAATGGAGAAATATTCCTTGTGCATGGATAGGAAGAACCAACACTGTGAAAATAGACATACTACCAAAATTGTTGTACAGATTCAATGTAATTCCCATTAAACTACCATTTGCATACCTCACAGACCTAGAGAAAACATTCCTTAAGTTAATCTGCAACCACAAGAGACCAAGAATAGCAAAAGCAACCCTAGATAATGAGGACAAGTCAGGTGGAATTTCAGTCCCTTACCTGAAACTATACTATAAAGCTAGTGTAATAAAATCAACATGATACAGGCTTAAAAAACAAACCAGAAGATCCGTGGTACAGACTGGAAGACACAGACACAACCACAAGCACACTTAGCCACCAAATCTTTGATATAGGGGCCAAGCACTCTCACTGGAAGAATGATAGCCTCTGTAATAAATGGTGCTGGAAAAATTGGTTTGCCATCTACCAAAGACTGAAAATAGACCCAAGTCTATCACCATGCACCAAACTCAAGTCAAAATGGATCACAGATCTCAATATTAAAACAGAAACACTAATAAATCTATTGGAAGAGAAAGTAGATAAAAACCTTGAAGACATAGGGGTAGGCAGAGAGTTCATGAACAAATACCAAACTGCCCATGAAATTGTTCAAAGCATCAGCAACTGGGACCTCATCCTACTGAAAAGTCTCTGCACATCTAAATAAATCACCTGTAGAGTAAAAAGAAAACCCACAAATTGGGAAAATATTTCAGCTGACTGTGCCTCACACAAAGGTCTTCTATCTAGAACATATAAAGAATTAAAAAACATCAGCCCTTTCCAATTCAAAGACCCAATCTAAAAATGGGCAGCTGATTGGAATACACACTTCTCAGAAAAAGAAATACAAATGGCAAATAAATACATGAAAAAATGTTCTTCATTATTAATCATGTGAGAAATGCAAATTAAAACAACATTGAGATTTCATCTCACCCCAGTAAGAATGGCTAACATTAAGAAATCAACGAATAACAAATGCTGATGTAGCTTTGGAGAAATAGGAACTCTTCTCCACTGCTGGTAAGAAAGCAGACTGGTGAAACCACTGTATAAATCAGTTTGGAGATTCCTGAGCAAAGTAGTTCTAGAGGTCCCATTCAACCCAGCTATTCCCCTTCTGGGTATTTTCTAAGAAGATCTGAAAACATCATATCACAGTGATATATGTGCACCCATGTTCACAGTAGTGCAATTTGTAATTGCTAAATTGTGGAAGCAACCCAAATGTCCACCCACTGAAGATTGGATAAAAAAAAATGTGGTACTTTTGTGTAATGGAATATTACTCAGCCATAAAGAAAGATAAACTTGAGGCTTTTATAGGTAAATGGTCACAATGTGTAAGCAACATATTGTCGCAACAGTGTAATAATCTGAAAGAGTGAATAAAAACTATTAGGTATGATAGATATTGTGATACAAAAGGAAAATGCTCAAAAGTAAAGGGCAACTGGGGTATGGGAAAAGAGAAGGAAAAGAAGGGGAAATTATGTATGTATGTATATACAGGATAGCCAACAGTTGTACTGCTATCTTCTATTGTTTTACTCAAAGGAACAGTTAATGATTTGTTTGATCATCATTGCATGTTTCTATTTGTTTTCCTGAGAAATCACTTTGAAGATATCAATAGTAATACAACAACTATTGTTAATTTCCTACCACTTTGTCTGTAACTCTGTATTGTTTGTATTGTTATGTAATTTCATAAATGGATGAATATTTGTTAGTATGTTTTCCTTCTTTTATTTTTAAAATAAATTTTAAAAAGTTTAAGTTACCTCTAAAATGGAGTTATGAAATGAAAATGGAGTCTCTCTTGTCCTCTCAATGTAAGCATAGGTATGGAGTGTCTAAACAGAATCTCAATGACATGAAATACCAGCAAGAATCAACAAATGGAATTACCTGAGATTAAAAATCTTTGCATAACAAAGGAAGCAATCAGAAGAATAAAGAAACAATCTACAGAATGAGAAAAAAATTGTCAGCTATGCTTTGGATAGAGGGCTAATATCTATGCAAAATAATAAAAATTTAGGTCCCCTGAATAAAAGACCCAATCAAAAAATCAAAAACTAAAATTAACAAACACTTCTCAGGATAAGTACAAATAGCCAATACATACATAAAATTACTCATCATCTCTGGCCACTAGAGAAATGCAAATCAAAATACTGAGATTTTATCTTACTCCAGGGAGGCCCTAGAATATGCTGCTCTTGTCCTCCATAACTGATATAACCAAGATCAGGCTTTCCTATAAATGATGTAAGTGAGGAAATACGTAAAAGAATCCTGATTCTTTTACATTATTATTGAAACCAGGCATGTACTTTCAATTCCCATTCTTTTTCCTCCAGGTGTTTTGTTCTAAATCTGTGAGACACTCACAAGTGAGCATGATATCATGCAGAATAACAAGTTGAGGTCCCAGGTCACATCCTGTGGCAAATGGTGGAGTTCTGTAGGTAGCTTTGAGGGAGCACTTTAAAGAGCCATTGCTCATTCCAGGGGAATGCACACTGGTCTTGGAACTCAGCAGCCAGTGAATACTAAGTGTATCAGTCAGTCTTTTACTAGAGAAACAGTTACAACACAAGATATACAAATGTATGAGAAATTACAAGATTGGTTTATAATAGTCAGCCACTGAGTTGGATGAGCAATATTCCAGAGAGTGTCAGCACACTGGAGACTGAAGATTTGAGTCCAAGGTCTGGCGCCTGCTGCAGTGTTCCATGCAAGTCGGTATCAGGAGGCCCATGGGTCTACAACAGAAGGCTGAATAGTCTCTGATGGAAGGTTGAAGAATCCGAGGTAAAAGGCTGAGGGACACAAGGTGGAAGGTGGAGAATCTGTGCTAGAAAACAGATGATGTCCAAGCTGAAGGTGTTGTTCTTTTCTAATTATTTTTTTGAGAGAGGGTCTCACTATGCAGTTCAGGTTGGCCCAAGCTGCCCTCAAACTCACAACAATCCTCCTCTCCTCCTTCTCCCAAGGGATTACAGGTGTGCACCATCAAACCTGTCTCTGAAGGTAAATATTAGCGCTCCTCCAAAGTACAGAAACAAGGTTGTCCTTCCTCATTTCCCCTTATACCATCCTGGTGATGAGCCTCCCTTGGCTGGGTCTTCTATACCCCAAAGTGTAGAACTGCTGAGCTGATTTAGTTAAGCTTCTAAACATCTCAAGTATAATCAACCATTACACTAAATAAAGCATTTAGAAAGGCCCACAACTTCGTGATTGGATCCCAAACCCACAACAATTGTTCAGTCAGGACAGCAGTGTTGCAGATAGTGGTATAGATGGAGGGACCATATTTAACTACGTATAATACACCATCTTTCTCCATGAGCTACCAGTTTCTGCATCTGATAGTATGCCACAAAATGTACAGTTTGGGTATGTCAAATAATAAAATCAATTATAAAATAAAAGTTACCTAATATAACATTATCTGAAGTGATCTACTTGAGATTTTAGTGTATACACTTTCACATTTTATAACATATGAATATAAAAGCATATCACATAACATTCCAACCAAACCAATATTTGTCACTTAATTTACAGAATATATCCCCAAACTTAAATTTGTATCATCTAACACACTCATCCCTTTGTATTGGTGATTAAACACAAGCCTACACACTAAGCTACATCACCTGTTTTTATTTTATTTTTATTTTATTTTAGACACTATAATCTGTGATCTCCTCCACTTGACCACTGTGAGCCCCCAAATGTGTTTCCTTTGTAATAGCTGTCTCAATATTGTAAAACATATTACATACTTGTCTACTTTTGTCATAGACAAAAGCTTGCCTTTTTGTGTGCCTAAGAAGAGGAAGTCTGGAAAGACAAATTGTGGGTTCCAACAGGGACCTATATTAATAATAACTGGTGCATTGTACAATACAAGATGATATAGTTTGATGGAAACTGTGAATCACATGACTTTCATCATTACTATTAACTTTAACTTGCTAACCACACTGAAGAATATTATCTACTTCCACTGAAATGAGTGGTGGAAATAGAAAACACTTGTAGCTGTCCTGCAGGGTTAAACCTGATATTCAAATATTATTTTCTAGATGATACTTTCATGGACATGTTAATTGTAATTACTCTGTTTCTAATATTAATATATCATATAGCAAAATTATGGATCAAATACAAAAATGTGAACTAGAGTTAATGATAAAACAGTAAAGCTTCTAAAATTTTATTTTAACTTCAGTTTAATTTAAAATAAGAAGAAAAACAACTATGTATTACCTATGTATTATCCTGAACTTAGACTGAACTTTATCTTGAGCTTTGTATGCTTTGGATGTTTTCCAATATTGAATTCAGGTAGAAGATTAGTATTTTTAACATTGTTGACACTTTAGGTAATACAGAAAGAGTGTCTGCATGTTTTCATGCCTCTTTGCTATTCTAAGAATAAGGGCCTTCCAATATTTAATTATGCAACTTATTTTAAAATAAAGTAATGGGAATAATAGATATTTCACAAGAAAACACACTCAAATATGTGTATTTAGAAGCCCTACTTCCCTTTACCTTGTCAGGCAAAAGAACCCCTAGAGTTTACACATCTGTGATTGATATTCTTGGATACAAACAAAGTAAAAAATGCTACATATATTTAATTTAATAGAGAGTTTCTACATTTAAAATAATAATTTTGTTGGAACTAAACCTAATTCTTTCTAACGTTTATTTCTGTTGCTTTGTAAATAAAAATTGCTCATTTTAAATAATCAAGTATCTCCATGAAACTTCCAATATCTCTGTCCTTCCACTGTGTAGTGCATCAATCATCCCTTATTTTTGTTTTGTTTTCTCATGGATGGTAATTTTGTCCCTAAATAATTGCTCACATTCCTGTCCAAGTATACTGTGCTGGGCATAAGGAAGAGCAATCTCCTAGGTTTTGGGGGGATTTTTTGTTTTTGCTTTGCTTTGCTTTGCTTTGCTTTGCTTTGCTTTGCTTTGCTTTGCTTTGCTTTGCTTTGCTTTCAGACAAGGTTTTGCTACACTATTCAGACTGGATGTGAACTCACTAAGTAGACCAGGCTGTCCTCAAACTGTTGGCAATCCTTTTACCTCAGCCTTCAGAGTACTGGGTTTACGGGCATGCACTACCACATCCAGCTGTTACCTCATCTTATGTCTACTTGGTTTTTATAACTGAGCGTGCACCCTTGTTTTTCTTAAAATTTTTGCTCATATTTTTCTTCATTTTTTATATTGCTTATACATTTTTAGAATGTCATTATTTTTCAGAATTTATTTGGGATCAGCCAACATCCTTAATTCTTCTAATAAATTATTGTTCTTATTCCTAAACAGGAAAAAAATGAAATATATCTCTAAATAAATATTTATCTAAACAAAACAATTTTAAACAAAGAACCTTGACACCTGCAGGTCTCCATGAAAACCTGATGATTAGGGTCTTTCAAGTTATAAATCAATCATAAATCCTAGATTCTCCAGGGAGATCCACAAGTGTTGTCTCAATGGTTTTAAGCAGGTCCCTTTAAACAACTATCTTCCACACAGATAACCATACTGACGTTACAGGCAACTCAAAATATCTTTACATTTTCATCTTTTAAGTTTGTTTCTGTTTTCCCTAAAGTCTTGCAGTAGACCTTCCCTCACACCCTAAATTATTGAGCATATCAAGCATTTAGAGCCAGACACTTACTATACTTGATAACAGGAGAAAGATGTGTTTATTACTCCCTCTCATCAGCTATAGGCGCTCTTTACAGATCAGGGAACTTAGATTTATTTCCTGAAACTCCATTTATGGTACCAGCAATAAAGACATGTCTGTCCACCCAGGTATATTTTCAGTTCCTTGCTGTGTTTTTCCAAGCAATTCATACCCTCAGATTAACTGGAAATAATTTTATGCTACCCAATATATCACCTCAAAATCTTACATCTTCTCTTACATTCCATAGACAGAATTATCTTGATACTTCTCTCTTAGGGAAGCCAATATGACTCAAAGACCTAGTTCCCAAGAGAATCTTGTAATAACTGGGTCACTCTCCTGTGCAGGTAATTCCCTTCTTTCCCATTATAAAAAAAATCTTATATTTTGTGTTCAGGTTATTATTATATAAATGAAGACTAGGTTATCTAAATTTCTCCTAAAATTGAACCTACTTAATAGGTAAGAGAAAGCTTTTAAATTACAGAACTGCCTCTTCCATCACTGCTTTCATTCTTCAATCTCACATCTCTCCCCTTAAATTTCTGCCTTTCTGTGAAACACTGTATCAAGAATTAATCCTTCCTGAAATATTCTCTCATTTTATTCCATATTATATCTGTCTTATACTGAAATTTCAATATAATTGTACTTTCTACTGGAATTAATTCCATATGGACACTGCTTTGATATTTTGTTTGTTTCCTTACTCTGAAGACTTTTCAAGGTTTATGTATTTTTCTACTACCCAACTAACTGCAAATATCATTTTTAACTTGAAAAACAGACATCTTGTTTCAGCTAATCTTATTTGAACATCAAACAACCCATGTTAATTCCTATCATTTTGTTCTATAATCCTATATCATTATTGTTTTTGCTTTATTTTGTTTTTGTCTATGTTGTTGGTATTTTGCTATTGTCCTTTATTATTATTACTATTCTCTTTAAAATAAAAATAAATAAATAAAATTGTAAAAACATTTCTTAAAAACCCAGAGGAAAGAATCTCTAGCCTTTATCTCCTATATTGTGGTGGTGTTTTTTCTCCCAAATGTCCCAATCAGTGATTAAGATAAAGGACAAAGCTCAGAATACTCTAGTTATTGCCGAGGGTGATGCAAAAAAGCTGGAAGGTCTGAATCCTAAAATAGAAGAGCTCCAGAACTGACCAAGAACTTTCAAGAAAAAAGAAAAGACAAGACTATTGTCCATTGGAAAATAGGAAATGGTCCTTTGGGAAAGGAAGGTTAACTTCCTTATTTTAAACAAAATAAAAACTCAAGAAACAAACTTGAATAAGGAATAGGGGGATATTCTGAATAGATTAGAATGAAACTACCTAATGTAAATAATTCTAGTTTTCTCATGTCTGTGTCTGGCATGTACACTGCAGCATTGTTGAAGAATATGGACTGAAATTTAGGATATCTGACTTCTTGTTCTTTTTTATTGAATGTATTACTATGAAAACATTACTAGTCACTCAACCACACTGGATTGTTTCTTAGTTATAGAATGAACTTATTGCATGAATTAAGCTCAAAATTCTTTCTCATTTCTATGTAACACTGTAATTCTGGTAATCTTTTTTTCCTTTAATATGTGTTTGTGTTTTCTCTTTGAAAATGTGTCTCCTTGAACCCTGAGTGACTGACAAATTTTAAGTCTCCAACAAGAAAGTGACAAGCTCTATAGAACTTAGCTTCAGAAGAAGTCCCAGGAGCTCCACAAAATCATCACTGCTTTGTAAGAAACAAGAGAAGTCAAAATATAGATATTTTTCTCAGTACAAGTTCTCTCAGGCCATCAGGATTTCTCCAACAATAATATATAATAATTCCAGATGTTTACAGAAGAAAAATGAGAGTTTCTATTTTTTTCATAACTAGGCTATCATGAAGAAGTACAAGCTATGAAGAAGTATTACTAAATACAATTTCCTAGACTGGGACTATCTCAGAGAACACTTTCTCAGCATGTGCATGTGCAAGGCCTGGTATTTGATCCCCCACAGCACACACACACGCACCCACACCCACACACATACACACTCACATGCCTATATATCTGTAGGGAGGTTAAAGTTTTATTTTTGATGTGAAGAGTTTTGTTCATATTTTTAGAAATATGTTCATCAAATATTTCTTGAACTTCTTCTATGTTTCAGACATTATTTTAACCAGGTAATGTAGCATTAGATAAAGTGGAGCGGTTCCCAGAACTCCTGGAGTTTAACTTCACGTTTATGAAAAGCTGATTAGAACTATAGTAATTAAAATATTGTTTCAGAAATATATTATTTCAATCAATGACTGCTTTTTCTAGGAGACGGCTCTTGCGTCACCACCTCCAGCATTGTCTAACACACAGAACCTCACTGTCTCCACCAATTGCTCGTAGGCTCATATCCTTAAGTTTTCTTCACTTCAGTGATTATGCTCCTTGCATATTTCCATATTTTGCCACTTTCCCTCTTTCCAATGAAAATATGCAGAAACTGTGTTTGAAACACCAAGTAGTTCACAATCCACCCACGTGTGTTGGTTTAAGTCATAACGGGCAACCTTCACAAGCTGTGTACTGTTCTCCTCGGCGCTCCTTTCGGTGACGTTTTTATCATTATTTCTCCCTTAGAGCCCTTTCTTACCATTTTCTTCACTCCTTTATTCTACCATTGTATTTCCACTTCATCTGAATGCTTCCTCTCTATGTCTTCTTATGTCTGTTTTTCAAACACATTAATGATTGTCTTATATTTGGATTGTGGTGATCTTATTTTGGAATGATTAAAACTTTTAACAGATAAAATTATGTTATATATAGAATTTCTGAATCTTTAATATTGTCATGTAACTTAGGAGTTCTCTCTTTAAAAAATTTAATTGTCACCTGCACCTCGGGACAAACAGCATTTCTACAGTATTATCCTAATAACAAATTCTAACTGTGACAAAGTAATTCAAGGTTTTAATATTCTTAATTATTTCACAATTGCTTTTAAAAAAGGAAATGCTACTTTTTTATAAGAATCCTAGAGCATTTGCTTAATATGTTGTATCTTAGTTTAACAGGGTAAAATATTTTATCTAAAGCAGTGAACATGATTTTTTGACATAAATTTTATTTTTTAACAATATATATTTGAACTTAGTAAGTCACCAAATGGATTATTTTCAGCAGAGTAGAGGGAATTTACATAAAACTTCTCAGTTTTATTAAGTATATAAAGTTTCCCAGATTCAGTTCCCTCCCTAAAATCCTTTGTCTTTGTACACTCATGACCTGTATGATCTAAATATGATAAGTCCAGGAAGAATAGTGTAAGTGATTGTAAATGGTAGAATATAGTCTTAAAAATATAGTTGATCTCAGGTGAATATGCACTTCTCGGATGAAGAAATGCTAATGGTGAATAACTATATTAAAAATATTCAACATCATTAGTCATTCAAGAAATGCAAATTAAAACAACCCTGAGATTCCATCTCAACCCAGAAAGAATGACTGTCATTAAAAAACAACCAGTGACAAATGCTGGAGAGGCTGTGGGGAAAAAGGAACACTTCTCCATTGCTGGTGGGAGTGTAGATTTGAGAAATCACTACGGAAATCAGTTTGGAGATTCCTCACAAATCTAGGATTAGAAGTCCCCCTTAATCCAGCTATTCCCTTTCTGGGTACTTTTCCAGAAGAATTAAAAACATCATACCACAGTGATATATGTGCACCCATATTTATAGCACCACAATTTGTCATAGCTAAATCTTGGAAACAAACCAAATGCCCATCAACTGAGGAATGGATAAAAGAGATGTGATACTTTTATTCAATGGAGTATTAGTCAGCTATATAAAAGATAAACGAGGCTTTTTTAGGAAAATGGACACAACTAGAGACCATACTCATAAGTGAAATATATTGGACCCACATATATAAATACCATATTGTCTCCCTAATGTAAGAAAATGAAAGAGTAAGCAAAACCCAAAATGTACAATAGATAATATGTAAAGGAAAGAAATTGCTCAAAGGAAGGAACAACTGAGATGAGGGAAAGAAGCAAAAGCAAGTATTAAGACATTATATATATATATATATATATATATATACACACACACACACACACACACACACACACACACACATATATATATGGCATAACTGTACTGCTGATACCTGGTGGTTTATTCAAGGGAAGAGTTAATGCTTAAATTTTTAAAATACATTTTGGCCAATTTTGCATGCTTACATGTGGTAATCTGAGCAATTTATGTGAAGACAACAATATGCAGTATAACAGTCATTGGTAAATTCTTATCATCTTGTCTAGTGAAATTATGTATTATCTCTAATGTTCTTTTAAATTATTATTTTCTTGGTCCCTTTAATGGTTTGATCTATCTTCCATTCTTACATCTGTTAATCTGAACAATTTCATTGAAGACAACAGTATGTAATATAACCACTGTTAATCCCTATCATTTGGTTTGAAATCCCGTATCATTTTTAATGTCCTTGCTTTGTTTTGTTTATATTTTGTAATGTTCTATTTTTAACTATTCTCCTTAAAATAGAAAAAGACAAGAATGTAAGTGATACTTTAAGAAAATGCTAAAAAGAATGCTTAGTGAAGTATGTAGAAGTTTGGAAATAGTCAATAAACTGATTAAGAAGCACAACATTGCATACTACGAAACACTGAAAGAAGCATACCAGTTTCTTTCCATCTGTCACACTTTGGCCAAAGCATTCCCTCTTGCTACCCCATCTCACCCTGTTGTCTGTGTTTCAGACCATTTGTTGTTTTTCCTCTTAGCATCTCCTACTGCACGATTACTAACCTTGCTCCCCATGAGGGAATGAGGATGTCAGTACGCCATCTTCCTCAAACTTACTTCATTATTACCAGAATTCATTCAGACTAGCCAGCCTTGGTCAGAGTAAAGCAGGAAGATGTGTTCTCAGTTGCCTAGATTCAGTGTTTAAAAATGTCTTAATTTCATGACCTTTCACAAAACATCAGTTTAATCAGAACTTTAATTCTACTCCTTTGACAATCTCACATATGAAACAATTTATAGTATTTATAAAAAGTGATTGGATAAAGGAAGTGCTATAGTTCTTTAATTTTTCAATCATTTTGTCCTTATAATTATCATGAAATCCTGGTTTTCAAAAAACTTTGATAAACAATTTGTTCCTTCAAATTCCACAGCCATGTTATATTTTAGGAAAAATACTAATATAAATATAACATATGCAAGGGTAGATATTTTAAGATTTTAGATTTTAAAGCTCAAAAAATCAAAAGCAATTACAGTCATGTAAAATTTTTGACTATGCAACTTGTTTACCTTTTAACAGTATTTTAAAGGGAAGTCTTCGTGATACTATTTTAAATTATGTTAATATTTATTTAAGTAACTGTATTAGAATCCACGATGTACATATCATATGTTTACACCTAGTGTTTTGTACTTAAATGATTTCAAGATTTTGCCACTGTCAATAACGTAAATAGACAGATGAACATTTCTTGTGCTGAGGGTATCTTCTGTATAAATAGAATTGTAGAGGAAATATTATTGCATCAACAATATTGGGTCAATATTCTTGATATATGATTTCAAAATGTTTGCTTTAAGGTTTGAAATTAATCTATATATCCTCCAGCAATGTATGAACGTGCCCATTTCACTATGTCTTTGCTAGCTTTAATAATAATAATTGGAAAACATATTTAACATGAAAGAAAAATAATACTATATTTGTCTGATTTCTAAAGTACACATACACACATATACATATGTGAACATAAATACACACTTCTTTTTATTATTTACCTATGAAATTAAATTAATTAATCTACTTATGAAGTTTTGGAGATTCTCCTGGATGATTTAATCTCTTTTTTATATTATGAAGATATAAACCTTTTGCCTCTCTAATAGTAATTCACGTGTTAGTTTGGGGTAGTCTATTTTAGACACATGTAGAGCCCTTTCAGAGAGGTCTTGACTATGATTATGCATTATGTTCTCACGTTTAATTTTATTATCATTTACTACATTTATAAGTTCAAATTTTTAAAATTCTCAAAAGTATTTTATATCTGGCTTTCTATATTAATATATTTACTTTTCATCTTTATTCTTTTCTTTCACTTAAATACTTTGAGTTTGTTTCATGTATTATTCTAACATTTTAAATTATCTGATAGTTTATGTATTTGAGCAAATGAGTGTTGAAAACAAAAATGGTCTCTAAGAAAAACTTTGTCCATACTATGAAACTGTTGTGTACCCTGGGTTCCCATTATTTTGTAAATAGTCTACCATCAACTAAATAAAAGATTAGTAATCAATTTTAAATTATCAATATTTAATATACTATTTCAGCACTGCTAAATTGATTTCTTCTTGTCTTTCAGGTTATTTCAGGGTCTTCCCTTCTTTCTAAGGCAATGGACCAAGTAAATGATTCTATGATAACTGAATTTGTGTTACTGGGACTTGCTCAATCTTTGGAAATGCAGTTTTTCCTTTTCCTCTTTTTCTTTTTATTTTATGTAGGAATTATTCTAGGAAACGTCTTCATTGTGTTCACAGTGATTATTGATTCTCACTTACACTCTCCCATGTATGTTCTTCTGGCCAACTTATCACTCATTGACTTGGGCCTTTCATCTACAACAGTTCCTAGAATAATCTTTGACCTTTTCACTGAATATAATGTCATTTCCTTCCACAACTGTATGATCCAAATGTTCTTTATTCATGTTATGGGAGGGGTTGAAATGGTGTTACTCATAGCAATGGCATATGACAGGTATACAGCCATTTGTAAGCCTCTCCACTATCTGACTAGTATGAATTATAAAACATGCATGCTTTTCATAATCACTGCATGGGTCTTTGGGGTGATTCATGCTGTGTCTCAGTTTGTCTTTGTCATAAACTTACCTTTCTGTGGCCCCAATAATGTAGAAAGTTTTTATTGTGATTTTCCTAGGGTTATTAAACTTGCATGCATGAACAATTATAGACTAGAATTTGTAGTCACTGCCAACAGTGGTTTTATATCTATGGGCACCTTCTTTTTCTTAATTGTGTCATATATTTTTATTCTGGTCACTGTTCTACAACATTCTTCCAAAGGTTTATCGAAAGCATTTTTCACGTTGTCAGCTCACATCACTGTAGTGGTTTTGTTCTTTGCTCCATGCATGTTTCTGTATGTGTGGCCTTTCCCTGCCAAGTCACTAGATAAATTTTTTGCCATTGTGAACTTTGTTGTTACCCCTATTTTAAATCCTGCCATCTATACTTTAAGGAATAAAGATATGAGGCTGGCAATGAGGAGGCTGAGTCAATGGGTTGTAAATTCTAGGGAGGTGACTTAGTGGATTTCACTGACATATGAATGAATGAGTGTCTTGGAGCATCAAGATCCCACTGTCACTATAAACACTATGGAATGCACACATTTTTATATTTTAAAGGAAAAAACTAACAAAATAACAACAATGAAAACAAAAAACAACAAAAATGATACATGACCTCAAAACAAAATGATAAGAATTAACAATGGTTGCTATATTACATCTTGTTATCTTCAACAAAGTTGCTCTGTCCACCAGATGTAAAAATGTAAGATTGATCAAACAATCAAAGACAATAACAAGTAATAAAAAAAATTGGAATGCATACATTTTTATGAGAAGTCTGGAGACAAATTCCATAGAAAAAGATATATTAAATAAAAAATTTTCACTTGAAGTGCAGTTGCAACAACTTTTGTTAATCATAAAAAGTTAAGCATTTGTTTCTAAACAACATACCTAAATCATTCTTACCAACAATTACATTGAATTATGATGTCATTTTATATACATTTATATAATTTAAATTTATTGATATCATAATACTGATAATAGGCATCACTGAAAATTGATAGATATGGCTTATGGATATTATCTCTATCCAGTGAATGAAATAAGGGTGTATGTAAACCAAAAAACCTAGGAAGAAATAATCCATATTTTAAATTCTTATTTTACTTTATGTTGGATCAGTAGAAAATTGATACTATGTTATAGCTCAAATATTCTTTTCAATCTGGTTTTCAATTTGTTTTATAGTGTCATTTTAGAAATACATTTTTCTATTACTTTGCACACAGCCAAATTTTTGTCTGTTCCACATTTTATATAGCACAGTTTTGTTGCTATTGAGTCTTCCACAAAGAATTTTTAAAATTAGCATATATTTGCAATATATAATAATTACATTCTTCTGGGAAATTGATACATATACATTGCATCTCTCAATCAGTTTTATTCCACCTTCTTCCCTCTTTCCTTTTCCCCAGTTCCCCTTCCCACATCCACAGGGTCTTTCTTTCAGTTTTTCACCATCTTTTATTTTGCTTTTTAAATTATTTATATTGTTTTTCAAATTGGAAAAACTATGATATGTTTACCTTCCATATCTATTTCACTTAGTATGATGTGCCAAAATCAATCCATTTTCCTACAAGTGATCGATTTTTCCTTTTTTGTGGCTCACTAGTACTCCACTGTGTAAATTCCTTTATACGTTCATCAGCTGATGGGCATTAGGCTGCTTCTTTCTCAAATAATTTCTTGATTCAACAGAAAAGCATGAAAAATTCAGAAAGTGCAGTATGAGATTTATTTACCAGGTGAAAGTACCCCACTAAAATCTCAAAATTTGTTCAAGGTGCCTGAGCTTAAGCTACAGTGGTCAGTACAAGGATAGTGATTCATACCTTTTACATAAAACCTGGAAATCCTGGTAATGAAGAAGCATAAGTGAGACATCATTTATTTTAAAGATAAAAGAATGAAAACATATTAACAAACACATAATTTATAAAATAACATATAAACAATACAAATAATACAGAACTTCAGACAAGGTGACAGGAAATTAACAATGGTTGTTGTATTACATATTGATATCTTCAAATTGATTACTCAGATAAACAAATATAGATATGTAAGATTGATCAAACAACCAAACTAAAAACATCATACCACAGTGATACATGTGCACCCACATTTATAGCAGCACAATTTGTAATAGCTAAATCATGGAAGCAAACAAAATACTCATCAACTGAGGAATGGATAAAAAGATTGTGGTATTTTTATACAAGGAATGTTACTCAGCTATAAAGAAAGAAAAACTCAAAATTTCTATAGGTAAATGGACAAAACTAGAGTCCATGCTCATAACTGAAATAAATCAGACCCTCTTGTGTAAACAACATATTGTCTCACTAGTGTAGGAACCTGAAACAGTGAATAAAATCTAACTGATACAATAGATACTGTGAAAGTGAAAAAAAATGATCAAAAGTAAAAACAACTGGGATGAGAGAAAAGACAAAAGAAAGAAAGAAGGGAAAAATATGTGCATACAAACACACACACACACACACACAGGACAGTGAAGATACTTGTACTACTGATTTCTACTGTTTTACTGAGACATCATTTAGGTGTATTTTTAGTAGATTTAAGAAACACTAATTGTGTCTCAGCTCATATTTAAATACTACATGGTGATTAAAATTACAGAATAAAAAGTTAAGTGAGACTTTCTATTACATTTTCTCCACATACTGGTTATCAATACTCTATGCCATTCTCTCCCTATAAAATCTAAGCATTATTATTCACTGCTATAGGCCTATTTAAAGTTTAGTATTACAATTTGATCTTACTTGTTTTATCATGATTCTTTAAAAATCACATTTAGACTCAGGTAGTAAAAATGTTCAAATGGGTCAAGAAATTGTGGCACTGTTCCTTAACTCAAGATTTTGTTTTGTTCTCTAATGACCAAGGGAAAACCTGTGAGATAATGAGGTAGTCTCAGTACTCCAAGCTCAGAATGGTTATTTCCATTTCTTCACCAGCTTTAGATCACCTTCATAATGAATTCTTAATTAATTCACTAAAGAGGAAAATTCTCATAAATGTGTTGTCTTGAAACTTTTAATACTTTGAGAGTACATATAAAAGGAAATCTGTACTCTTTCTCTGAAAATTGCTGTAGTCTCCTCCAGTTATGAAGGAGGTAGGTTTGATGATGAATATATTATAAATATATATGATAAATATGTTAGTAGAATTAAGCAAATATCAGCCTTTTATTGACAATGAGATGTTTTTGGTAGTAAAACTCCATTTTGCAGAATTCATGTTTTTATCTTAGAAAAAATGCCACGATCCTGTAGATAGGATAAATACTTAAAAGACTGATATAAATATTAAGAAATATAGTCCTTGTTATTAGTGTTCTCCTGGAAATAATTGTTGAGTTCTTCTCCTAACATTTTTGCCTAATCTATCCTTTCCTACGTTAGTGGCTCTCCCCTTAATTTTTTTCCCAAATCTAGAATTTTCTTACCCACATTCTTGGCTCCTTATTATATCAGTAAAAGCTGGTTAGGAACATTTCTTTCATATAAATGTGAAAATCATGCTGTTAGACTTGAATAGATTTTGAGAGCTTTTTATTAACAATACATATTTATAAACAGGAAAACTTAGACTCCAAAATTTTGAATGACATGCCCAAGATCATGCAGTGAATTCATGCTGGAACTCAAGTTCCTGATTTCCATCAAAATGACACATAAAAACATACACCATTTGCCTTAAAGAAGGGTAAAAGATATTTTAAAATAAATATAAGATTGTAATGGCTCAGTTCAAACCTTAATGTAGTGCCTGGGAAAGACTTGCTTTTTCAGCTGTGGCTGGCTCATAAGGATTTTATAACTAATGTGTGAGATTCTGCAGAACTCCTCTAATTACCATATACTTAATGTTAGAAACATACACTTTCAAAACTTGTTGAACAATTTTTAAGAGTTGCAGATGGGCTATGAAAAAATTATGGTAGTGAAGGTTAGCTGTAGCTGTAGCTGAAGATTCCATATTATCATTCTCTCTTAACAACATAAATTTGAGATGTGATGTCATAAATAGGTGAGAAAGAAACATATTACCAAAGAATAGCATTTTGGAATTCTTACTTGTTACTGTTAACAGAAAATCTTTTTTCCTACTGTTCCTAATGAACACTAACTGTCATCATTGACATATTTTCCATAGGGATATAACTTCAAGTTTATCCTTAGCGAAATGAAATGGTTTTACACAAGAAAATAATGCATTCAATTACAAATTAAATGCTTTGATGACAAATATCCCACATAATTAGCCACATTAAAAATGATCTCACAATAGTGTTCCTATACTCTGTATTAGCAATGATTAGTATGATTGTATTTATTGCTATGTTAAGCACAAAGGAACTAAACTAAAAGTTCTTGACTATTTCACAGTTTGACTTTTCTTTGTGCTGGGAAAATTTAGAATCACTAAATTTTATAGGACTGTGAAGCAGTAACATGCTGCTTGAGTGAGTGGAATTAACAATAATGAAAACTGCAATTTTCAAAGGTAATGGAAAATTATTTAAATAAATATCCAAAAGAAATAGTAGTGCTCCTTTAAGAAATTTTTTAAGTATATCTCTCTATGGAGAGATGTATTATACCCATAGGTATAATATATAAAGATATATTGTTCATATATATTATATTATACTAAGAATATATTATATATTATATACATATTTTATATATAGATATAATAAATAGACAGTGGCATTATCCATCAATTTCCACTCCTCCCTTACATTTTACTTGTCAATAGACTTTTCCATCTTATATGACAAGTATTCTGTGGCCATGCTTCACATTCAGGATACCTTTCATTTGCTACTTACACACCATTGCAAAACTTGAAACAGTTTTTTTCCTATATACAATTGAAATGATTCTCTTAACTTGTATCAAAAGCCACTGTTTAATGTCTCACCTATGTACCAGAGGGCAACTTAGAAGAATGTCCCATCAGTGCCTCTACATAGCTGGACATTTACTGCTATCCTTCCAAATTAATTTGCACTTCTAAAATTGATCTGTACATTGGGTAGTAGTACATTAATACTCTTTATAGTTATGACAATTGAAGCCACCATATTGTTCCCAATTATTCAATAAAAATGTTTGTATGATTTATTTATTTCTGTACGTTGTTGGCAAAATATCTATTATTTTTCCCTAATGAACACTAACTTATTGAGTACTTACTGTATGCTAGACATTTTATCTGGAAGACCAGATCCAATCCTATGTGCACTCCTATGAAGTAGTACCACTACCACTCATCTTCTCCAGATCTGATCATAAGACTGAAAGCATTGAAATGACTTGTCTAAAGTGCTTCAGCTACATAGCAGATAATCCTAAGATTTGAACCTAGGCCTTCCAGCACACATACTCACATCATACCCAGTATAATATATTGCCTAGTGGGCACTCACAAATCCTTTCTCACCCTGTTCCTGTTCATATAACCACTACCTACATTTGCTACCTAGAGTGGGGTGTGAAATAATTGCTTGGCATTATTTTCAATCGCACTTTCTTTAAATTCAGATTCAGACCAGATCTAATTTATTAAGCAATTCCTGCTAATTCCTCAGGCTCATCACTAACTTTATAATAAATTTAAGTAGTAGGCATTCTAAAATTTCTTTCCAATTTTATCTCCCCTTAAACTGTTTCACATTCATATAAACTTTATTGCATTTTGTCATGTTCTTCTCCCTGCACCTTTGGATTCCCCTTTCTTTTGTCCTTTATCACTCGTTAAATCTTATGTTTTTGATATTTTTGTTTTATTTTTCTTTCATTTTAGCATACCTTTTTCTCCTAAGAATTTTAGTGTTGTCAAATGGTATAAGATATACCTAACACAATAAGAAATGTTTTCGAGTGTGGAAGAAAAAGGAGATAAATATAGGATAGTAGCACAGATGTAATCTGACAAACAGTAGCATAAACATCACTATTTCATTAGGAATGATCCTGTAGTGAGTGGAGACTCTGGGAAAACTTGAATAATTGAAATATAAGGCATAACCAAGAACTAGTGTGAGATAAAGCTTTGAGTTATCAATATAACAATTCTGACTTCACCATCTTCTCCAAGGGCATTGCGGAGGTCGTCTCCTGGAATGAAACAATAAATGAAGCAAATTACTCTGTGATCACTGAGTTCATTTTTCTTGGACTCTCCAATTCTCAGGAACTCCAGATTTTCCTGTTTGTGTTCTTTTTTGTTTCCTATGTAGGAATTGTGTTTGGAAACCTTCTGATTGTGATAACTGTGGCTTATGACTCCCACCTTCACTCCCCCATGTACTTCTTGCTGGCCAACCTCTCAGTCACTGATTTGTCTCTATCTTCAGTCACAGCCCCCAAGATGCTTACTGACTTTTTCAATAAACACAAAGCCATCTCTTTCAAGGGGTGCCTTGCACAAATATTTCTCCTTCACTTCTTTGGTGGAGGTGAGTTGGTGATCCTCCTAGCCATGGCCTTTGACAGATATGTAGCAATTTGTAAACCCCTACACTATACTACAATTATGTGTAGCAATGTATGTATTGGAATTGTGGCTGCTGCATGGGGAATTGGCTTCCTCCACTCAGTGAGCCAGTTGGCCTTTGCAATGAACTTACCCTTTTGTGGTCACAATAAGGTTGATAGCTTCTACTGTGACCTTCCTAGGATAATTCAGCTTACCTGTACAAGTACATACAGGCTAGATATCATGGTCATTGCTAACAGTGGACTCCTCACAGTGTGTTCTTTCATCCTCCTAATCATCTCCTACACTATCATTCTAATGACCATCAAACATCGCCCGTCAGATCCGTCATCCAGGGCTCTGTCCACTTTGACTGCTCACATTACAGTCGTTCTTTTGTTTTTTGGACCGTGTATCTTCATTTATGTCTGGCCATTCCCTATCAAATCATTAGATAAATTCCTTGCTGTATTTTATTCTGTGGTTACTCCTCTCTTGAACCCAATGATATACACACTGAGAAACAAAGACATGAAGACTGCAATGAGCCAACTGAGAAAAGTGATTGTGAATTTTAGGTTAAAGGCTTAGACTTTTTGTAACTATGAAACTAATTTTAGAAAATAATATAGGGCAAACTTTGTAAATTACTTAGTACAGCTTATGAAATCTGTAACTCTCTCCCCTCAAAAAGACCCTGTAACTTCCCTTCTAACTTCATTAGTAATTTTCAAAGAAATTTCATATACACTGTCTCAATTTATTCTTCAATACCTTTGCATGTTACATTCGTGGATACAGAAAACTTAATAGTGTGCACTCGTAATATTACCTCACTAATTTTCAGAACAATTAAGGACATAAATGTGTTAGTATTTGTACACAATGTCAGTCTACCAATGTAAAGTTTGTCTTGTAGGCACTTGACCTCCTAAGGTATGTGACAGATGCTAATAAGCTGTAAACAGAACTCCTCAGTATGTTGGTACGAAGTGTATTACTTCAACTCTATATGATTTTCTATGAATAACTTTATAAAGACAAAAACTCTGGGTTTAACTCTATTCATCCTTTACTAACCATGACTTTCAATACACTAATCTCCATGACTTTCAGTAGTGTTATTTTCTACATTTTTGAAAAGGAAATGATAATACTTACTGCTTATGGTTTTTATGAGGAATAGTGAAACAATAGATATGTATACAAAATAACATAATAATGACATATTTATCATTCAGTAAAAATTAGAAAATATTATAATTATAAATCCTATATATCAACAAAGCTAAAAGTTTTAACCTGTATTTTTCCCAGCATGCTTGAGGGACAAAGCATATTTCAATCACAATAGATGCTCATTTGGGGCTCTGCAGTTATAAGTTGAAGTCCATCTACTTATGTGCAAGTGTGTTTGTGTTATTTATGTGTGTACTCATGCACTCACACTCTGTCATTGTAGGAAGACATTATAAAACTCACAATAAAAACAGAGAGCAATATAAATTAAAACAAAATTACTTCATAAGTCATTCTTACAACTCCCTCCGTTTTCTAATAGGAATCATTGAACCTGGCTGAAATTGAAGAGTAAATATTTTAAGGTAAAAGGAATGTAGCTTGTCAAAGTTTGGCTTAAATTAACATAAAGAGAGTTAGAAAGTAAAAGGCTGATGTTATATCTACGTCAGAAAAAAATAGAATATATAAATAGTAACTAAATTGAAAACACATAAAATAATTCTGATAATGACATCTCAAATCAGTGGAAGAAAAATGGTCCTATTAAGGTGAGGGTGCAATGCCTGAGTAGTGATCTGGGGAAGGATGCAGCAATTCTATCCATCATATCCCATACTGACACAATTTCCAAGTGATTCAAAACATAAATCTGTTTTCTGAAAACCTACACAAATATTACAAGAAAATATAAGTAAATTTCTTTATAATCTAACATTATGATAAATATTGATAAAATCAACTTCATAAAATTAATTTCCATGTGTGATAAAGCTAAAGATAAATGAAGAAAAAATACTTACAGCTTACATCATGACTAAGTTTTCTTGTATATTTTTCCAGAAGAATTGTAAACATTATACCACAGAGATATTTGTGCACCCATGTTTGTAACAGCACATTTTGTAATAGCTAAATCTTGGAAACAATACAAATGTCCATCAACTGAGGAGTGGATAAAAAAGATGAGGTATTTTAATGTACTATTACTCAGCTATAAAAAAAAATATAAACTAGAGTCCTTTATAGGTAAATGGATGCAACTAGGGCCCATACTCATAAGTGAAATAAATCTGACTCACGTGTGTAAACATCATATTGCCTCCCTACTCTAAGAACCAGAAATAGTAAATACAATCTGAAGGGTATAATATATATTGTCAAAGGGAAAGAAACTGCTCAAATAAGGAGCAACTGGGATGGAGAGGAGAAGGAAAAGAAGGAAGAGAAAAAAGTATATATACATGTATACAAGAGAGCTAAAATAATTGTATTAACTAATTTCTACTGGTTTATTGAAAAGAACAGTTAATGTGTAACTGTTTGATCAAACTTCCATGCCTGTATCTGGTTATCTGAGCAAACATTTTGAAGATAACATAATGTAATAATTATTGTTAATTTCCTATCACCTTGTTTTGAAATTTTATATAATCTTTGTTCTTTTATGTTATTTTATTTATGTCTTTTTATTGTGTTTTGTTCTTTTCTCTTTAAAATAAAAAAGAAGAAAAAATATATATGTATATACCAGGATAGCTGGGATAGTTGTATTGCTGATGTCAGTATTGAAACGAACAATTAATGCTTAAACATTTTTTTCTTGACGAATTTTGCATGCCTGTATCTGGTAATTAGAATGACCGTTTTGGAGAACAAAACAACCACTGCAGTACTGAACATTGTCTAGATCCTCATTTTAACAATGTGAAATATAACAACCATTTTTGAATTCCTACCATCTTGTATGGTGAAGCTCAGTATTGTTTCCATTTTTTTTTTATTACTTGTTAACGCCTTTGTATTATCAATCCTGCATTTTTACATCTGGTGGACTGAGAGACTTCATTGAAGATAACACTATGTAGTATAATAACCATTGTTAATTCCTATCATTTTGTTTTGAGGTCATGTATCATTTTTTGTGTTGTTTTCGTTTTGTTTTCACTGTTGTTGTTTTTTTGGTTTTTTTTCTTTTTTTTATTTTAAAAGTATAAGAACAAAAACATATTAACAAACAGGCACAAAGTAGCATAAGAATAGTACAATCAAAACTGAGTTACAGATAAGGTGACAGGGAATCAACAATGGTTGTTGCATTACACATTGATAACTTCTAAGTGTATATTCGGGAAAACAGATAGAGACATGCAAAATTGATAAAACAATTAATCATCAACTATTCCTTACAATAAAGTGACCTAAGTCAGTAGTACAACTATGTTACATATGCTGCATATACATACATACTTACTTACATACGTAGATAATTATCCCTTCCTTTTTCATTTTTTTTCTTTTCCTTCCTCTCTTTTAATATAATTTTTCTTTTCAAAGTGTGAAAGCAAAAAGAACTACATCAACAAAAACAACAACAACAAAAAAAAACGGAAAGCATTAACAAAGAGACACAAAGTAGCACAATAACAGTATAATCACAATTGAATTATAGACAAAGCAACAGAAAACCAACAATAGTTGTTGCATTGCATATTGATATCTTCAAAACGTATGCTCAGGAGAACACATATAGACATACAAGATTGATCAAACAACCAGTCATCAACTATTCCTTACCATTAAGTGACATAAGACAATACTAGAACCATGTTAGCCATCCTGCAAATATGTATATACATACATACATACATACAGCTTTGCCTCTCTCTTTTCTCCTTTCCCTTGTGCTATCTGTTCTTTACTTTTGAACAGATTTCCTTCATGTCTCTTAGTTTATATTCCCACCCTCAGTTTCTTACACCAGTAACACAATAAGTTGCCTGCATATGCACTTCTGATTTATTTCACTCCTGAGTATGGTGTGCAATTGTGACAATTTGCCTAAAAAGGCCGCAAATCTGTCCCTCTTTATACCTGAATAATATTCCATTATATAAAAATGCCAATTTTTTAATCCAGTCTTCTGTAGATGGACACTTGGGTAACTTCCACAATTTAGCTATTACAAATTGCGCTGCTACAAACATGGGTGCACATATATCAGAGTGATATGATGATTTCAGGTATTCTGGGAAAATACCCCGAAGGGGAATAGCTGGTTTGAATGAAACCTCTAGCCCCAGTTTGCTGAGAAATCTCCAAACTGCTATCCATAGTGGTTGCACCAGTCTGCATTCCCACCAGCAGTGTAATAGAGTCCCTATTTCTCCACAGCCTCGCCAGCATTTGTCATTGGATGATTTTTTCATACTGGCCAGTCTTACTGGGGTGAGATGAAATCTCAGTGTTGTTTTCATTTGCATTTCTCGAATGACTAAGGATGTGGGACATTTTCTCATAAATTTATTTCCCATTTGTATTTCTTTATCTGAGAAGTGTGTATTCATCTCAGATGCCCATTTCTGCATTGGGCCTTTGAATTTGGAGAGGTACATGTTTTTTAATTCTTTGTATGTTCTAGATAGCAGTCCTTTGTCTAAGGGACAGCCAGCTAGGACTTTTTCCCAATTTCTGGGTTTTCTTTTTACTTTGCTGATTTCTTTAGATGTGCAAAAACTTTTCAGTAGGATGAGGTCTCAGTTATTGATTCTTTCAAGTGTTTCCCTTGCAGTTTCATTTCTCTTCATGAATTCTCTGCCTACTCCTATCTCTTCAAGATTTTTACCTACTTTCTCTTCCAATAGATTTAGAGTATCTGCTTTAATGTTCAGATTTGTGATCCATTTTGATCTCAGTTTGGTGCAGGGTGATAGATTTGGGTCTATGTTCAGTGTTTGGCAAGAGGCAAGCCAGTTTTTCCAGCACCATTCATTAAACAGGTCATCCTTTTTCCAGTGAGTTTGGTTGGCCCCTTTGTCTAATATTAGGTGGCTGAGTGTGGTTTTCGTTGTGGTTACATCTTGCAGTTTGCTCCATTGATCCTCAGGTCTGTTTTTTAGCCAGTAACAGGTCGATTTTATTACAGTAGCTGTGTAGTATAATTTCAGGTCAGGGATTGTGATTCCACCTGACTTGTCCTTGTTGCCCAGGATTGCTTTTGCTATTCTGGGTCTATTATGGTTCCACATGAATTTGAGGCATATTTTCTGTACATCTGGGAGGTATGCTAATGGTAGTTTAATGGGAATTGCATTGAATCTGTACAACAGCTTTGGTAGTATGGCCATTTTCACAATGTTGGTTCTTCCTAACCATGAGCAGGGTATGTTTTTCCATTTATTAAAATCCTCTTTGATCTCTTTTTTCAGAGTACTGTAGTTTTCACTGAATAAATCTTTCACATTCTTTGTTAAATTGATTCCTACATATTTCAATTTCTTGGTTGCTATTGTAAAAGGTATGGTTTCCTCAATTTCTCTCTCAGTCTGTTTGTTGTTCATGTATAGGAGTGCTATTGATTTTTGGGTGTTGACTTTGTATCCAGCTACGCTGCTGAATTTGTCAATTAATTCCAGGAGTTTTCTTGTGGAGTTTTTGGGGTCCTCCATGTATAGTGTCATATCATCTGCAAATAGTGATAGTTCAACTTTTTCCTTTCTTATCCTTATTCCTTTTATTTCTCTCGATTGTCTAATTGTTCTGGCTAATGCTTCCAGAAGTATGCTGAATTACAGTGGTGACAATGGACGATCTTCTCTTGTTCCTGACTTTAAAGTGAAAGTTTTCAGTTTTTCTCCATTTAGTATGATGTTGGCTGTTGGTTTGTCATAGATGGCTTTGAACAGATTGAGGTAGAGGCCATCTATTCTTATTGTTTCTGAGGTTTTTAACATGAATGCATGTTGGACTTTATCGAAAGCCTTTTCTGCATCTATTGGGATGATCATGTGGCTTTTGTCTTTGGCTGTATTGATATGATGTATTACATTAATTGATTTGCGAATATTGAACCATCCCTGCATTCCTGGAATAAATCCTACCTGGTCGTGGTGTATAACTTTTCTTATGATTCGCTGTATTCTATTTGCTAGTATTTTGTTGAGTATCTTTGCATCTATGTTCATTAGAGAGATTGGCCTATAGTTCTCTTTCTTCGTTGGGTCCCTCTCTGGTTTTGGTATCAGTATAATAGTTGTCTCCCGAAATGTGTTAGGGAGACTTGCTTCCTTTTCGATTTCATTGACGAGTTTGAGGAGTGTTGGCAATAAATCTTCTTGAATGTTTTGTAGAGTTCTGCTCTGAATCCATCAGAGCCTGGGTTTTTCTTTCTTGGTAAGTTTTTAATGACATCTTCAATCTCGTCAATTGACATTCGGTTGTTTAGGATTTTTGAGTCTTCCTGATTCAATTTTGGTAATTTGTACATTTCTAGGAATCTGTCCATTTCTTCTGAATTTTCTATCCTATGGGAGTAAAGATTTTCAAAGTAGGTATTAATGATCTTTTGGATTTCTGTGGGATCTGTAGTGATTTCGTCCTTTTCATGCCTCATTGCATGAATTTGAGTGCTTTCCCTTCTTTTTTTGATAAGGTTGGCTAGGGGTTTATCAATTTTATTTATTCTTTCGAAAAACCAACTCTTTGATTCACTTATTTTCTGTAGAGTATTCTTCATCTCAATTGCATTAATTTATGCCCTGAGTTTTATAATCACCTCCCTTCTTTGGGCTTTTGGTTTGGCTTGTTGCTCTTTTTCTGAGTTTGAGGTATAGCATTAGGCTATTTATTTGCTGTCTTTCTGTTTTCTTTATATATGAGTTCATTGCTATAAATTTCCCTCTGAGGACTGCTTTCATTGCATTCCACAGATTCCGGTAGTTTGTACTTGCATTTTCATTTATTTGTCGGTAATTTTTAATTTCTTCTTTAACTTCTTGTGTGACCCATTGGTTATTCAGGAGGTTGTTGTCTAATTTCCAAGTGTTTATGCGGTTTTTGGAGTTCTCTTTGTCATTAATTTCCAATTTCATTGCATTATGATCAGATAATATGCATAGGATAACTTCAATTCTTTTGCATTTAGTAGATATGCTCTATGGGGTAGAATGTGGTCAATTTTAGAGAAAGACACATGTGCAGCTGAGAAAAATGTGTATTCTGATGTTGTGGGGTGGAACACTCTGCATACATCTACTAAGTCCATTTGTTCACACTTTTGGTTCAGGTTTGTTATTTCTTTGCTGAGATTCTGTCCAGTTGACCTGTCTCTTTGTGTCAGAGGGGTGTTTAGGTCCCCTATTACAATAGTGTTATTAGTCATTTTATTTTTCACGTCTGTTAAGACTTGACTTGTAAAGTTAGGTGCTCCATTGTTTGGTGCATAAATGTTTAGGATTGTTATCTCTTCCTCTTGCAGCTTTCCCCTAGCTAGTTTGTAATGGCCTTCTTTATCTCTTTTGATTGTTTTTGGTTTGAAGATTACATTGTCTGCAAACATAATAGCTACCCCTGCTTTTTTCTAGGGACCTGTTGCATGCAGAATTGTTTTCCAACCTTTAACTTTCAGCCTGTGTATTTCCTTTTGAGTAAGATGTGTTTCCTGTATACAGCATATCGTTGGATTGTGTTCCTTAATCCACTCTGCCAATCTTTTCCTTTTGACTGGTGAATTGAGGCCATTTACATTAATGGTTATAATGGTTATATGTCGGCTTATTCTTGTCGTGTTATTTACTTTTTGTTTTCCTACTTTTGCTGTTTACCTACTCGTTCTGTTTGAGGGTTTCTTTCTATTATTGTTCTTGAGATTGTGGTCATTTTTTTCTCTGTCTGGAATATCTTTTAGTGCTTTTTGCAATGCTGGTTTGGCACTCATGAAGTTCTTCAGTTGTTCTTTCTTGTGGAAATATTTTATTTCTCCATTGAATTTGAAGGATAGTTTTGCAGGATACATCAGCCTGGGTTGGAAGCTGTTTTGTCTCAGAATTTGTAATACCTCACTCCAAGCTCTTGTTAATTTCATGGTTTCCGTTGAGAGGTCTGCTGTGATTCTGATGGGCTTTCCTTTATAGGTGATCTGTTTCTTTTCTCTAGCAGCTTTTAATATTGTCTTCTTTTGCTGGATGTCTGGCATCTTGACTATTATATGTATGTGTGTGGTTTTCTTTGGGTTATGGCTCGTTGGGGTTCTATAGGCCTCGATTAACTGTACTTCAGTATGTTTTACTGTGTTTGGGAAATTTTCTGCTATAATTTCAGCAAATATTCTTTTTATATCATTTGTGTTGTCTCCTGCTGTTTCACTGACTCCTATTACTCGAATATTATTTCCTTTTGCCTCATCTTGCAGCTGTTGGATTGATTTTTCTTGGATCCTTGATGACTTTGTGAGATCCTTCCTTTCATGCTCATTAGCTGCCATGCTGTCTTCAAGGTCTGAAAGTCTATCTTCAGTTTCATTTAAGCGGTTTTGCAAGCTTTCAGTCGAAGTTTTCAATTCCTGGCAAT
Organism: Dinomys branickii; assembly: GCA_004027595.1. NCBI lineage: Eukaryota > Metazoa > Chordata > Mammalia > Rodentia > Dinomyidae > Dinomys > Dinomys branickii. The sequence goes on along the minus strand of PVLD010006943.1, from coordinate 32,556 downwards.
CTCTTTGGACCTGTTTCATTCTCGGTAATTCATTCCTAAATTGCTCTTGTAACGTTTCCATTTGTTTCCTATTTTCTTCTATTCTTTTGTCTATTTCTTCTCTATGTGTATGGAACATTTCTTCCATTATAGTTTTCAGTTCATTTTTTGTCTGAGAGATTATTGCAGGTATGTGGCTTATTTCTGCTTTAATCTCTTCTATGGCCTGATGGAGTTGTTTCTTTATTTCGGATGCGATCGTTTTGGAACTTGCAGGTATGTGGCTTCCTAGTTCCCCCATATCCTTGCATCCAGGACTAGTTCTGGATGGGCTTGAGTTCTGAGACTGTGTTTTGTTCTTCTGTCTTCCATTTTTGGGTATCAGGTTCAACATATTGAGCTATAAATTACCCAGGCACTTCACCAGGCAAAGGTCCGTTGCAAAGGCTGCTCCAATGGCTCCTTCTCTTTGGGACAATGTCCCTTAAGCTTTCTATTGACAGTTCCACTCAAAAGGCTGCTCATATGCTGCTTTGTGGGCCAAGTTACTCCCTTCCAAGAGACCTGCCTGGGGCACATTAACAGCTTGCTGGCCCCAGGGACCGTGCAGGCAATGGGGCCGCTCAGGTGTTCCTCCCTGGGTGGAGCTCCTCCCCAACTCAGAAATCTGGTCAGGCGCCCAAACAACTCACCCATCGTGGGGACCGTGCAGGCAGGTGGGCCGCTCAGGTGTTCCTCCCTGGGTTGAGCTTCTCCCCAACTCAGAAATCCAGTCTGCGCACAAACAGTTCACCCGTTCCGGGATCTGTGCAGGCAGGAGGGCCCCAATGTGCTAATATTTCGTGCTTCGCCCGCGATCTGCCGCTCCACGGCACTTCTCTGTCTCCTCGGAGCTGTTGCAGGGGCTGCCGACCACAGCTGCCACAGTGCCCGCACACTTCGGGCCTGGGGAATGGAGCAAGGTGCTCCATTCCACTGTGCTCCACACGCTGCCACGGCCACAGGCTGCAGACTGCAGGCTGAGAAGGGCACCAGCTGCGGGGATGGGGACCAGAGCAGGACCCCTGTCCACAGCCCAGATTAGCGCAGCCTGCCCTAGGAGCATGGGGTCTGAGTCCACCCGACACTACAGCTGCCCAAAAGCCAATTTCTGGCTGCAGCCCCCAGCGAGCCACGCAGGGTCGGGAGGCGGGAGGGTCTGGCCCACCGCGGGCGCCCTCAGGGTGTACGGACCCGGCTGAGCCGCCGCCCACGCACCGTGTGGAGCGCCTCGGGTGCCCAGCACACCGGGCCCGCCCACAGCTCTCCACAGCAAGTTGGGCCACCCCGCCACAGCCTGGGCAGTGCAGAGCAACACGTTCAGTTTGAAATTTGCAGCCATGGTCCCAGCACCCACGCACACCGAGCCTGTCTCAAGCTAGAGATCTCTCTCTGGGAGGATCTTTTCTACTTCTCACCTGGTCGCCATCTTCCCGGAAGTCCATTCACTGTTGTTGTTATGTTAGTTATTTTTCTCTTGAAGTAAAAAAGACTAAGAGTTTAATATACTAAAAACTTCCAAAAACCTGATAGACAAATGTACAAATTATGTAAGCTTACATTTAATATACCAAAATGAAAACTAACTTTGAATATATGAAAAATGTTCAACCTCTCTTATATTAAGATATGTGCAAGGCAAAATTATACTTAAATATCAACTCTGGCCTATAAGATATCAACTAACTAGTCTCCATATTTGATAATATACTCTAGATGGAGGAATACAAAGAAGTACTATGATGAATAATGATAATGGTATTAAAAGGTATTAAAATACTTCCTCTTCTTTGGAGGTCATTATTATGCCTATTAAATATCATGACATGATGAATATGAAGAATCAAGGTGTGTAGTCTGCCTTTCATATATGATAATACTGAAAATAAATAACCACATACATAAATAAGAAAATTATGAAAAATTCAAGTTAATAATTGCAATAGGAATTTGGTGTTTAATAAATTTATGTTTCATAACAATTGAGTAACAGTTTCAAAGTAAAATTTATAAGACATACATAAGGTGACAAAACTTGAACTCATTGATCAATATTTATATCACATAGGAAAAATGTATAAAGTAAAAAACAAATTATAAATGAGTCTCAAAAAAGCTTTCTACTTAAGAGGAAAATATGCAGGAAATATATAGAAGAGAGAAATGTGCAAAAATAGCACATAGATATAATCACATCAAATACAAACTTTAAATATTTAACAGGAAGAATAGCCTGAATTATTCAGTACATTCATGGTTTTAAAAACAAGAATAAATTGGTGTAGATTAAGAGACCAAAAATATGTATCAACCAATGCAGTGCTGAACCTTGTCTAGATCCTCATTCAAGTACTCTAATTTTAACAAATTCTTTTCAAAAAGATCAAGAAAATTTGAATAAAGACTAATATTTGATTTTATCAATTATATATAGGTGTAAAATTAAAAGATGAGAGAGAGGTGAAAATATCAGAAACATATTTTCTCTGAGCCAAGGAACAAAGATTGCAGAGAAAACAAAGCTTCTTCAGGTGAGCCGAACAGTTTACATTCTGTTCTATCCCATTGGGTATTTAACAATTGTTGGTGCAGTTAAAAGGCTAAGAAGTCAGGCACAAGGAAGCTGCTAAAAGATGGATAGCACAACAGAGCTTCTGACAACCTCATCTCAGTAATAAGCTAATAATCAGATATTATTGCTACTCAGGCAGGAAAGAAATGATGGGCAAAATCTTCTGATTAAAATTTTTAATTGTCCACTGAGTCTTTCAGTGTGTAAAATGGTTTCTCTAAAACTTTCTTAATTTCTCTCATTAGTGTTATGTAGTTTTTACTGCATGGTTTTCTTAAAGATAATCCTGAGCATTTTGACACAAATATAAATGAAACTGATTAATTTCATTTCCAAGTGTTTGCCTCTAACATAGAGATATATGCGATTTTATATTAACAATATATTCTCATGTCTTGCTAATTTTATGCATTATATCTAGTAATGATGTCATCTACAGATGGAAATGGTTCTACAATTTTTTTCCTTTTCCTTGTCTTACTATAATTCCACTTTTGCTCTTGTTGCTTATGCTTTTGTTGTCACTATTAATAAACTTTCCTTTAACTAAACACCTGAAGTAATCAATTTAAAAAGAGAAAATGTTTATATTTGGCTTACAGTTTTGGAGCTTTCAGTCCATGATTCATTAGCTCTATGTCTTTGGAACTGATAAGCAGTATATCATGGCAAGTAACGCATGATAGAACAATCTACTCACCTCATTTTGTCCAAAAAATGGAAAAGAAAAGAGAATCAGGTCCCACTATTCCCTTCAAAATATATTGGTCTGCTTTTCATTTATTGAGACAAAAAACCTAACACCTACAATTTATAGGAGGAGATTTCTTTTGGCTCTGGTTTTCAGTGGTTTTAGTCCATAATCAGCTGTCTCCAAGACAGAAAAATCAAGGAAACCTTTTCAACTTATCGCATCTGAGAAGAGGAGAAGAAGAGCCTGAATGGAATGGACCAGGAACCAGATAAAATCCCCTGTCATGTCCCTTGACCCACTTCCTCCAAATCTTCCCAACCTCCCAATAACATTCACCTATTAATTTATCAGTGGATTAACCTATTGGTGATGATCTGCTCACCTCTTTAGGAATGTCTTAATCCATTCAGGTTGAAGATCAAAATTAACTGGAAGAAAGGGTATGCCCTTAATGACTGGAAGACTTCCCACCAGGTCCCACCTCTAAAGTTTCCATCACTTCCCAGTAGCACCAACAGGGAACCATATATTTAATACATAGCTATTGAGAGACATTCTAGACCCAAATAACAGTAATGTCAAATCCTAATAAACAATACCAAGATTTTTCCCTATGTTTTATTCTAATACTTTTATGATTAAAGGTTTTGTGTTTAGGTTTTTGTCAAATTTTAGTTTTTATGGTATGAGATGATTTGGTTTTGAGTCTTCTGCATGGAGATTGTTTTTCCAACACCATTCTTTAAAGAGATTATCTGATCACAAGCTGGTACCTGCTGCACGAGTTGCTGGCACTCTGTTAGCAAGGCAGCAAATAAACTGCAGCCACCACCATTCCTCCAGTCTTGGGTAGAATGGAGAAAGACTACACCCGCTGGAGAGCAGAGCATGAAAGCCAGCCAAGGAGTCTTCCTTGGAGCTCAGTACCAAGCCCAACCCCATGAGACTCAGCATCAGGTGAAAAACAGAACAGGGCAAAGCTTAAAAATGGAGCCTATAAACTTGCTTTTGCATGATTCAGTATCTGCACACCACTGGGACAGACAATTTTGGACAGACAGTTTTCATCACTAGCCTTGGACTTGGCCTGGGTATAGCCCTTCAAGATACAGGGGTACAAGTTCCCAAGGCTATAAGATTTGGCTATCACTCAGCTTAGCACAAATAAGTCTCGGCAATTAAGTGGTCTCCATCACCTATTTCTCAAACATAGGCAGAAGCAATTCTCAGGCCAGTGCTCATATACAAACTATGTAGATCTACTCTGTCATCAGGCAGAGTCCAGTGCCTGAATGTATAATACTTGTGTTTCAGCCTGCATCACTGACAACTTCTGCATAGGCCTGGGTGCATCCTTGAGACTGTGCAGGTCCCTACAGGTGTAAGCCATATTAATAGTAACTTCCCTGTCAAGGGACCTCATTCAACAACACTACCAAAACCAAAGGAAGCATAGCATGGGTCAAGACTCCATTCACAGGGGTAAGACAAAGCAATAAATAAAAATTTTGCCTTAGAATTCAGTACAGGGCTAGTAAAATCTAGGCTAGGCAAATATTAATGGTTACATTCCCATATAAGCACCCATAGATGGAGCCTCTGGAACAGTCCTGGTGCTGAGCTGAGATATGGAGCCCCAGTCTATTGGACTTTTTATATCACCTGTAGGAGAATGTCAAAATTCCACCTCAGCAATAGGAACCCCACAGCAGTGTTGGTCTTGGTCCACCACAGTGCTGTGTTGGTCATTGTTGGCTATAGACTAAGGATTTAGCACATAAATATAGAGGCCAAAAACTATGGTAAGGCACCTGGGCCAAACTTAGCCTCAGGGAGAGTCTTGCAGAGATGGATTACCCATTTTAAGTACACCGCAAGTCCATGCTGAACAAGACATCGATTGAATTTGTGACAAACCTGGGTTTGGATCATCCTCTACCGCTGAAATAGTAACTACTCACCAACCACAGACTCTTAACAAACAGACTTAGAGCACCATCTAGTGAAAGAAATAAATCTACAAATTTCTGAAAGGTACGCACAAATCAAGACAGATTTAAAAGACTGGCATAAATTCTTAATTCTCCAACAAGTACCCAACATTACACATCAAACAGGAACTTTTAGGAAACATGATCCTACCCAACAGCTAAAATACAGACCAGCTGGCAAACATTATGGGAAAACTCACAGATGGAGGATTTAACACAACTGTTTTAAGGAAACTCAATGAGCTTCATGAGAATACACAGAAATATTTCAATATCATAACAGGAAAAACTTAGCTAATATAAAATCAAACAGAAATCCTGGAGCTGGAAATTGGCATATTAGACACACCAAGTAATTTCCCCCTTCTCCATTAGACAGAATCAACTGGAGGGCAGCGGATTATCAAAGAGAGCAACTGTGGGAAAATGCTTAAGTACAATAGTGGATAAAAGGGATTTGGAGAAACCCAGAGAATTTCGATAGTGGGCCAGAGGGCGAAACAGCTCCCCAACATGCATGACACAGAGGGTGAGGGTAAAGGTGTAAAACAATGAATCCCAGTGGGTACCACATGGCATGAGATTTGATACCCTGTAAAAATACAGCCTAAATAGACAATAGACTTGGTATCTACATTGAAAACTGGCTTTCCAAAAATTCTCTGCACTCTGTATCACATTCTAATGGTACTGTAATAAGGGGTCATAATGGGAAGATTTTTATCTGCACTTACTGTCCTAGAAGCCAAAGGTCCCTGCGTTTTTCCATACAAAGGTCCCTGAGAAAATATTATTATACTGACTCAATAGACAGCCCTGGAGGAGTGCCTCCAAAACACACCCACTGAGAATTCAACGGTAAGAATCAAAACTATACTGTATGAGAGAGTGGAGGACAAGCTGTCTCCCCAAGACCAGTGTTTTCAGAAGTCGGCTGCAAGTATCTGAAGAAATGAGGAATCCAGTGTGACTTTTCAGGGGACATAAGTTTCACAACATCAGAAATAGGTTGTGTAGGCCCACTGTCACCACTGCCACCACCTTCCCCAAGTCACACAGAACTGCAGCCCCACACAGGCCTCTGGGGCTTTCTGGAGCATGTTGATACATTGTTGCTGCTATAAAGAGTTCGCACAGAACCTGTGCCAGGTGAATCCCACACTCAGCTGAGCTGCTGCAGTGCTGCCAGTGCTGGCAACTACCTTCACTCTTGGCGTATGTGCTCCAGACCGCACAGGAGTAAACCATTGTCGGCGAGTCTGTGTTCCCCCCGTATTTATTCCAGTATGCAGGCCAGAGGAGAGATATTCCAATTGGCTCTAACCACAAAACATTTCCATTCACTGTCTGGGAAGTATGCAAAAGGAAAAAGGGAATTTTCTCTCTCCATATACTATGGAAATATAAAGAAAGGATATGATCAGCATAGGCTGTGAGTACCCACTTTTGAATGTACAATTGAGTAGCTCAGTAGAAAGGAAATTTTTATTTTTTTACTAACTTGTTGTTTTGCTTTATTTGTTTGTATAATTTATCAACTCTATATGTCTTCTTGTCCTTTTTAATATTATTTATCTTTTTTCTGTTTCTTTTTTTATTTTTCCAGTTGTTCCCTAACTTCTTTACCATTTTTAAGTTTTTACATTTTTTCTTAGTCTCCTCTCTCTATTTTCACTTTTCTGTTGCCATTTTTCTTTCTTTTTAAAATTAATCTATTTTCATTATTTTTTAACTTTTCAGTTTATGTTATTTTGCCCCTTTTTGTCTACTGTAGTTTATTATATAGTTGTTTATATGTTGTTTTTACTTCATCCATCAGGTGGGCTTTCTTTATTGTTATTTTTTTTCTACATGGTGCTAGAGATGTAGCAGCGTTTTGTACACTTTTGGTGGTTCCTCTACTAATGGTGCTACCCTGAGAGCCCAAGTAAAACAACTGCACTTTACTCCAGCCATGACCTGGTTTGGCTCAGCCCTTTCTGTGCACTTCAACTTAAAGAATAAGAGAGATAAAAAGCCCCCAAGTAGACATGGCTGCACGCTAAGACATTCACTCTCATAACAACAGTAGTGATGACATGACTTATATAAGTACACGTTGTGAAAGCTGACTGTGGCAGGTTTCGGTAGAGGTCACTCCCATACCCTAACAGTACAGTAATGATAAGACAAGACAAGCAATTACAGAGGTCATACATTCTTATCTATACAACACCAACCTGAACTACCAGAGAGACCTTACCCCTGTGACACTTAGAGAAAGCAGGTTCCTCAATCTCTAACAAAGTACAAATTGTATCAAAATCCACTAATCGCAAAAAAGGAACCCACAGGAAACTCACACTTTGAACAATTAGAATTATATTCAGCACTACATAGAATAAATAAATAATCTCACAGCACACTATCAAAAGAAGACTGCTTACTAAGAAAGACTCCACACAAAAATGGAAGAGATATCTATCCCAATAGTTGTGAAAATCTCAACAGAGGAACAAAATAAATATGAAAGACAAAGAAACCTGTCATTCTGCTAAAGCTCACAACATGTAGTAACTAAGCCCAAAGATATTAACATAGATGTAAAGGTAAACAAAGAATGAAAAGAATGACTTTTTAAAATTGAAGAATTCTAATAGGCTATACACAGAAAGATCAAAAGTTAAGGAAGACAGTTCCGGATATACATGATCAATTTAATAAAGAGATAGAGTTGGGTGTGGTAGTGTATGCCTGTAATACCTGCACTTGAGAGGCTGAGACAGGAGGATCATTGTGAGTTCAAGACTAGCCTGAGGGCTGGGGATATAGCTCAGTGGAATAAGCACTTGCCTAGCAAGCGCAGGGTCCTGAGTTCGATCCCCAGTACCGAAAAAAAAAAAAAAAAGACTAGCCTGGGCTACAAAGTGAATGAAAGGCCAGCTTGAGCTGGATAGCAAGACTCTGTCTCAAAATCTTAAAAAAAAGAAAAAAATAAAGACATAAAAATTTTTATTTAAAACACCATCATCTTGGAAATGAAAAACTCAATAAATTGGATGAAAACCTCAGTTCAAACTTTTACCAATAAAAGTTCAAACAGCGAAAAAATACCAGGGCTTTAGGACAAAGCTGGTGAATAATCATGTCCAGAGGATAATAAAGAACAGAAAGAATATATCAGATCTCTAGAATACCACTAAAAACCTAATCATGACATAATTGGAATAAACAGAATGTATCTACAAGCAGAAAGCATATAATGCTGTTAGAGTGAAATGAGAGGAAAAAATATCCAACTCTTGGAAAAAACAAAGATGAAGGTATGGAACTTCTTGGAACTCAAAGTAGGCATGACCAGACACAAACTTTTTCACAGAACAAAGTAGCATCAAGTCACACTTAAAGGCAAACACACTAGAATAACACTATCTCACTTGAAATTCTGTAGGCCAGGAGATACAGAATGATATATTTTAAGTCCTGCAGGGAAAGAACTAACTGCTCACTTAGGTTGCTATATCCAGAAAAAAAAAATCTCTGTAAACTGAAGGAGAAATAAAGGCCTTCCAAGATAAACGTGAACTGTGGAACTTCATTATGGAAAACTGTGTTTAAATAACCCTAAGTTATTGCAGGCTGATCAGGCCCACAATCTCCCAAGCAAGTGGATGGTGGAGTCTTAAATAAATGAGACAATGGAATGATTTCAGGGCTCCAGGAGGGACTAACTCTCTTACAGCTCAATATTCTCTGAGTTAGCCCAAGACTTCTCTGGGCAGCCTGTATTTATTTGGTCTTCAAACAAAGGAGGAGTATACTCAAGAAAACAGGGGAATCTCGCAGGACCTTGAAAGAATTTCCCCAAGCAGTAAATTATGTCTATCAGGAGAACCACCTTATCTTTAGGTTGGTATTTATTGTAGGAGTGCGGAGCCTGCAGCTGCAGTCTCCTTGTAGTTAATTGGGGCTGGAGCCAAATGTGCTCAGCTGTAGCCTTGTCAGACAACGTGCCTAAGCTTCAGACAACTCACAAGTAAAGATGGAAAGCCAATTGGTTAATATTAAATCCTGCTCAGAGCCAACACTTGATGACCATTAAGTTAACGTTACAGAAGAAATTTAAGGAAATCTTAAGGCCAGAGTAACAATAAAGATAAGCACAATCATGAGAGAAGGCAAAAGAATAAAGAAAAAATAAATCTCAGTAGGAGACTACACATACAAATGAGAAATATAAAATAATCAAATATTTTGATAAAGTAAATCACCTGTACTATTCAGATTTCCTGGTGCTGGGAAAAAAATATGTGACACCCACAACTTAAGGGATGAGAGGTTTATTGTAGCTCAGAGTTTTATAGACTTAGTCAATGGTTACCTGGATCCAAGGCACAGGTATCGTGGCAGGAAGGCATGCTGGGTGAAAATTTCTCAGATCATGTTGACTAGCAAACAGAGAGAGATTGAACAGAGATGGAGAGGAAGGAAATAGGGACAAAATATCTTCCCCAAGGTCACGGCCTCATGACTTGCTTTCTCCAACAAGGCCTTGCCTCCTTAAAACTCATTCACCTGACTTCAGGTAAGATGGCAACCGGGTAAGCAGGAGAGAAAGATCCTCCCAGAGGATCCTCACCCAGAATAGAGCAAAAGAGAAAGATCCTCCCAGAGGATCCTCACCCAGAATAGAGCAACATGAGAAAGACAAGGAGAGAAATGGGTGCCTTGGTGCCATGGACTTAGGAAAGATCTGAAATGGGAATTGAAGCCCTCAGAAATAACAAGACATCTCCTGGAGAAAAAGCTTGAAGAGCCGTCATGGCGTAGTTAGAGGAAGAGGAGGTGAAAAAGAAAGGAACCACCGCTCCATACACACCCCCAGCCTGCTCCCTCATTCGGGCACTTGCAGCTTCAGGATTGGAAGCCCCTGCCTGAGGAGATCTACTGACTCAGACAGGGGAGAATGGAGTCCTGAGAGCTGTCCATAATCAAAGAGGAGAAAGCACAGCTCAGAAGGGAAGCAGCAGCAGTCGGAAGGTGGAGTCGAATCCAGTGTGAGGACATGAAGATATGACAGCCACAGAAGCAGAATCCTCACTCTGCAGAAACCTTTCTAATCAGTGCCCTGAGACAGGGCGGAGACAAGGCAACCCGTGAGCAGCCCACCACATCCAGCTGTATGCATGCCCAGAGGATATGGCCTCAGACCTCTCCAAGGTGTGAGCAAATACCAGCAGAGAGTAGCAGAGAGGAGTGGAAGTGACCCCAGGGCCACAGTAAGTCCCAGGGATCCAGCCATAAAACAAATGGGAGCTGGAGCTCAGCAATAAGAGAGCTGCAGACGGAGGTGGGACACGTGGCCCCATGCCCTTCTCACTCCAATACCAAGCAGGAAGCATGAGCTGAGTTACTGGGCTTCAGCACCCACCCTGAACTCCCTCTAAGCAACGTGAGACTCGGGCGCCATTCACCATGTGTTTCTGACAACTATGGGCTGAGTCCACAGACTTCAGGACTCATGCTAAACTACTAATATGAGGACCAAGAGGGTCTTCACACTGCTTGTATATATGAACCTTGTAAGAATCCACAGGGTCAAACTACACAAAAAGCAGCAGTCCTGGAGCCTGAAAGACAACAACTTACTCTACACAGCATACCCAAGAAAATCCTCCAATTCTCTCCTTGAACTAATAACTAAACTTAGTACACACCCTGGACTACCACAGTCAGCACAGGTGGGGGAGACCTCACGCCACTTGTGCCCAGCAGCATAAGTGCACCACAAGGGGTAGGGAATGGCAACACTGGAGATCAAGAGGTGGGAGGAGGCGAATACATGGAATTAAGGTGCAGACTTGCTTCTCGGTGGGAATAGTCTCCAAAGCCATAGGACGCCTACAGAGGGGACCCTAGGGGCTTCAGTGGAGAGCTTGGTGGCCTGTGGGGGGAGGGACCTCCCAGTCAGAAAGCCGTGGCCACACCAGGGCAGAGCCAGGTGGTACACCTGGTCCAGGAGACGCGGTCCCCGAACTGGAGCCAGGTGGTATGCCCGGCCCTCCAGGAAAGTGGGCCTGAAGACTCGCCTGAGCCTCTGGAGGCAGACACGCTGTATCGAAGCAGAGCCTGGTGGTTCGCTGTGTAACCCCGCCTACTCCACCAGACACCCGATAGCTGAGAGTGCTTGCCAATTATAGTCTTTGAGGATGGGTGCTTCTCCAACTCCTGCCATAACAATTTGTGAGCACCCATGTTTTACACAGCATAATTCGAAGCAACCAAGTATCTTCCCAATGGGAGAGCATAAGGGAGTAAATAAACCAAAAAGTATAGTTATTACCAATGGGAAGACACTGAAAGGGAGGTAGAACAATGGAGATGAGGTGATAAAATTGATAAATTGAATGAGCCATCAAATCTGGGCAAGATTTGGGAATCCTTTCAAGGACTCCTCCAAGTAATATTACGTCAATTTAGGAGAACTATGTTAATTCCAGGAAGGCCTTCACAGCAGGAGTGAAATGCCTGCAGCCACAGTGTCCTTGCAGTTAGTTGGGCTGGCAGACAAGGTGCTTAAGCTTCAGACAACTCATAAGTAACACGGAAAGCCAATAGGTTAATATTAAATCCAACTCAGAGCCACTTAGCAGTGGTCCCTAACTAAGTATTGTTTCCTTAATTTCTTTCTCAGTCTGTTTGTTGTTTTTGTATAAGAATGCTACTGATTTTGGGGTGTTGACTTTCTATCTAGCTACACTGACGAATTTGTCAATTAATTCAAGAAATCTTCTTGTGGAGTTTTTGGGGTCTTCCATGTAAAGTATCATGTCATCTGCAAATAGTGATAGTTTTATTTCTGTCTTTCCTATCCTTATTCCTTTTATTTCTATCTCTTGTCTAATTGCTCTGGCTAATGCTTCCAGAACTATGTTGAACAAGACTGGTGACAGTGGACATCCTTGATTTGTTCCTGATTTTAAAGTAAAAGCTTTCAGTTTTTATCCATTTAGTATGATGTTGGCTGTTTCTTTGTCATAGATGATTTTGATCAGGTTGAGGTAAAGACCATCTACTTCTGCTTTCTGGAGAGTTTTTATCATGAATGCATGTTAGATTTTGTTGAAATCTTTTTCTGCATTTATTGAGATGATCATATGTTAGCTTTCAATAACATCCAATGTGCATTCATGTTAAAAACCCTAGAAAAAATAGGAATAGATGGCCTTTACCTCAACTTGATCAAAGCCATTTATGAGAAGCCAACAGCCAACATCACTCAGCAATGTAGCTGGATATAAAGACAACAACCAAAAATCAATAGCATTCCTATACATGAACAACAAACCAACTGAGAAATTAAGGAAACCGTAACTTTTACAACAGCATCCAAGAAATTCTCTATCAACATGTACCAAAATGGATCACAGATCTCAATATTAAAACAGAAACTCTAAATCTATTGGAAGAGAAGTTAGGTAAAAATCTTGAAGATGTAGGAGTACGCAGAGAGTTCATGAACAAAAATCAAACTGCAAGGGTAAAGCTTCAAAGAATCAGTAATTGGACCTCACCTTACTGAAAAGTTTTTGTACATCCAAAGAAATCACCAGCAAAGTCAAAATGAAACCCACAAATTGGGAAGAAAAACCTAGCTGGCTGTCTCTTGGACAAAGGTCTCCTACCTAGAACATACAAAGAATTAAAAAACTTGAACATGTCTAAATTCAAAGATCCAATCCACAAATGGGCATCTGAGATGAATACACACTTCTCAGATAAAGAAATAAAAATGTATATAAATATATGAGAAAATGTTCTACATCTTTAGTCATTCAAGAAATGCAAATAAAAACAACATTGAGATTTCATCTCACCCCAGTACAATTGGTCAGCATTAAGAAATCATCCAGTAACAAATGCTGCCAAGTCTGTGGAGAAATAGGAACTCTTCTCCACTGCTGGTGGGAATGCAGACTGGTGAAATCACTGTGGAGAGCAGTTTGGAGATTCCTCAGCAAACTAGGTCTAGAGGTACCATTCAAACCAGCTATTCACCTTCTGGGTATTTTCCCAGAAGATCGGAAAACATTGTATCACTACAACATATATTCACCCGTGTTTATAGCGGTGCAATCTGTAATAGCTAAATTGTGGAAGCAACCCAAACATCCATCCACAGAGGACTAGAGAAAAATCCCGTGGCATTTCTATATAATGGAATATTGCTCAGCTATAAAGAAAGACAAATTTGTGGCTTTTATAAGCAAATGGTCAAAATTAGACACCATTCTCATAAGTGAAATAAATCAGAGGTACATATGCAACATATTGTGTCACTTATGTAAGAACCTGGAAGTGGGAATATAAATTAGGAGGTATGGAGGGAATCTGCTCAAAAGTAAAGAACAAATTTGATGAGGGGAAGGAGAAAAGGAAGAAAGGGACAAATATGTATATACGCATGTATATGCAGGATGGCGAACATGGTTCCACTATTGACTTATGTTGCTTTAGGGTAAGGAACAGTTGATGATTGGTTCTTTGATCAAGACTGTATGTCTGTATGTGTTTTCCTGAGCATACACTTTGAAGTTACCAATATGTAATATAGCAACCATTGTTAATTCCCTGTCACTTTGTCTATAATTCAATTTTGATTGTGCTATTCTTGTGCTACTTTGTGTCTCTTTGTTAATGTTTTCCTTTTGTTGTTGTTGTTGTTTTTCTTTTATACTTTAAAAATAAAAAAGAATTAGAAAAAGAACAAGTCAGTCCCAAAGAAGGGAGGAAATTATAAATCTCAGTTCAGAAATGAATGCAATTGAGACTAAGAAAACAGTATAAATAATTAATGAATCAAACTGTTGGTTCTTTGAAAGAATAAAAAGAATTGATAAAGCTCTAGCCAACTGTCTTGGTTACTTTTCTCTCATTGCTGAGACAAAATACCCAATGCCCAAAATGAAGGAAGAAAAGGTTTATTCAGCTTACAGTTTGTGGAGGTTTCAGTCCATTCTTGGGTGCTTCAGAGCCAGAGTGGTACATGGCAGAGGGCAAATGTTCATGACAGCAGAACACAACAAAAACAACCAGCACAAGAAGGGAGAAATGGCAGCAAGCAGCCTCTTTCCTTCCCTTACATTGTAACCAGGCTATTCCCACCTAGAGGGTGTGTAGCAGTCACATAATCTTCATGCCTTCCTCTCCCACAGGGTCAGCATGTGTAAAAAGTAAGCACCCTGGCTTCCTGCTGAGTCATTCAGCCAAACCTTTAGACTCCCCAAGTTGACACAATGTATCAACCATAACACCAACCCTATGAAAAAAAGGAAAGAAAAAACTCAAATTCATGCATTAAGGAATCAAAAGGGTGAAATCACTACAGATCCTATGGAAATTCAGAAGATCATTAATACCTACTTTGAAAATCTTTACTCCCATTGGATGAAAAACAGAAAAAATGAACAGATTCCATATGAACTACCAAAGTTTAAAGAAGATATAAAAATTACATAAAAATTCTAAATAAGCAATATCAATTAATGAAACTGAAAATATGATTAAAAACCTATGAAAAACATAAAAGCCCAGATCCTGATTGATTCAAAGATGAATTCTACAAAGACATTTAGAGAAGATTTAATGCCAACACTCCTCAAATTTTTCAGTGAAGTTGAAAAGGAAGCAATTCTCTGTAACTCATTTCTGTAAGCAAGTATTATACTGATACCAAAACCATAGAAAGTCCCAACCAAAAAAGAGAAATACAGACCAATCTCCCTAATGATCATAGATACAAAAATACTCAGTAAAATACTAGCCAACAAAATGCAGCAAATCATCAAGATTATACAACATGACCAAGTGGGATTCATCCTAGGGATGCAGAGATGTTTCAATATACACAAATCAATAAGAATAATACACCATATCAACAGAGCCAAAGACAGAACTGTATTATCATCTTAATAGATGAAGAGAAACTTTTAGCAAATTCCACACTCATTTATAATAAAAACTCTACAGAAAATACAAATAGATGGTCTTTACCTCAATCAGATTAAGGCTGTCAATGACAAACCAATAGCTAATATCATACTAAAATGTCAAAAAATGCAAACTTTCACTTTAAAATCAGAAACAAGACAAGGATGTCCACTGTCACCACTCCTATTCAATATAGTGCTGAAAATATTAGCCAGAGAAATTAGACGAGAGAGGAAAATAAAAGGAACAAGGATAGAAATGAAGAAGTTAAATTATCTTTATTCACAGATGACATGATACTCTACATGGAAGATCCCAAAAACTCCAAGACAAGACTCCTACAGTTAATAAACAAATTCAGTAGCATGTCTAGATAAAAAGTCAACACTCTAATATCAATAACATTCCTATACATAAACAACAAGCACATAGAGAGAGAAATTAAGGACTATGTACCTTTCATCTTAGCATCCAAAAACTGAAATACTTAGGAATTAATCTAACAAAAGAATTAAAAGATCTATAGAGTGAAAATTACACTACTCTGAAAAAATACATCAAAGAGGATTTCAAAACTGGAAAGGTATTCCTCGCTTATGGATAGGAAGAACCAACATTGTGAAAATGGCCATACTCCCAAAATTGTTATACAGATTCAATGCAATTTTGATGAAAATTCCATTGGCATATCTCACAAACCTACAGTGTTGTTTTGAAAGCTTTTGTTAATTTTTTAATTTTTTATTTTATTTAGTTTTGAAATCTTATACCATTGTTTTTATTATTTATCTTTTTTTAAATAAAAAATCATACATTATGGTACCATCCTAATAATGTAAAGTGGTTTAACACACATAAGTCAACGAATGTAACATGTGGAGAATCAAGGATAAAAATCACATGGGCATTGCAAGAGATATGGAAAAAGCCATTGACAAAATTCAGCAAAATTTCATAATAAAGTATGAAGAAACTAGATAAAGAAAGGTTACATATCAGCATAATAAATGATCTATATGAGAAACTGACAGCCAACGTCCAAATGCATGGGAACAAGCAGAAACTATTTCCTTAAAAGTCAAGGATAAGACAAGGATATCTACTGTTACCAACTCCGCTCAATATATTCCTTGAAATTCCAGGCAGAACAACTAGGCAACAGAAAGAAATAAAAGGGATGTGAAGGAAAGGAAGAAGTCAAACTATCACTATTTGCAAATGATACTATCCTTTACTTAGAAGACCCTAAAAACTCCACTAGAAGACTTCTGGATCTAAAATATAAATTTGGCAAAGTTACAAGATAGTAAATTTATATATAAAAAAAAACAGATTTTCTGCAGACAAATAATGAGCAATCTGAGAAGCAAATCAGAAAAATAATTCCGTTCATAAGGCTTCAAAAATTAAAATACCTAGAAGTCAAGCTAAGCAAGGAGGTAAAAGCCCTCTGCAATAAAAGTTGCAGAACATGAAAGACAGATATTGAAGAAGACAATGGAAGATGTAAAGAATTCCCATGTTCATGAATTGGCAAAATTAACGTTATAAAAATGGTAATATTATTGAAAACCACCTAGAAAATCCAGTGTAATCCCATCAAAATACCAGTGACATAATTCACAGAATTAGGAAAATTCAATCCTACAATTCAAATAGGATTGCCCAAAATCCAGAACAACCAAAGCAATGTTAGGTAAAGAGAGTACTGCTGCACACATCATAATACATGCTTCAATACAGCTACAAAGTCATAGTAAAAAATGCAGCATGATACTGGCACATAAGCTCACAAAACCACAGCCATTTAATCCTAGATAAAGGGGCCAAAAAAGATACACTGAAGAAAAGATGGTGCTGGGAAAACTGGGCATCCATATGATGAAAATTGGAACTACTCTCCTATCTCTCACTCTATTCAAAATCACTCTAAAGTAGAACAAAAACATAATCTAAGACCTGAAACTTCTAGAAGACCCATATCAGAAAATTTTGAAGCCATACACATGGAAAATAATAGCAAGATTCAACAAACTAGACTTGATCAAATTTAAAAAGCTCTTTACAGCAAAGGAACAAATCAACAGAGTTTAGAGACAATCTACAGGATAGGAGAAAATATTTCACAGCCACTCTTCTCATATAGGATTAATATACAGAATATATAAAATATACAAAAAATCTAAAATCAAAAAATAGCCCAACCAAATAATGGGCAAATGAGTTAAATAGATTCCTCAAAGTACAAATGGTCAATAAGTATGTGAAAAAAAGCTTGAAATTTAGCCATTGGGAAGCAACTTAAAGATCCAATCATACTTCAGCCAGAGTGGCTATCATCAAAATACAAAACCCAGAAAATATTAGCAAAACTTCAGGGAAAAAGGAATTCTTCTACATCATTAGCAGGAATATAAATTAGTACAACCAATACAGAAATCAGTGCAGAGGTTCCTGAAAAACATAAAATTAGAATTCCAACTAGGTCCAGCTATCCCACTCCTTCGTATATACTCAGAAATTTTAAAGTGTGCATACTAGAGGGATACTACTAAAGATTCAATTTTTGTTGCACCATAAGGACCTGATTTTTTGCAGCCAATTCACAAAAGCTACCCTACAAAATCAGTTTAGGTAAATGGATAAAGAAAATGTGATTATGTATACATAATATACATAATATACATAAATATACATATATGTTATATATACCATGTGTATCAGTATATACACATAGTATATTATGTATATTATATATTATATAATATAGGTAATATAATGTATAATATATGTGTGATTATGTGTATGTGATATATATTATATATATGATACATATGATATATATAATATATATTCAGTCATACAGAACAAAATCATGTAACTTCAAGAAACGGAGATCATCATATTAAGAGATCTGGAATGACAAATACTGCAAATTTTCTCTCATTTGTGGAACCTAAAATCAAAAATACAGAAATGACATGAAAGTAAAAGATGACTAGAGAAGAGGAAGGGAACAAGTAAAAGAGGGGAAAGAGAGCAAGTGGGTGGTAAGGGATAGAAACGATTGGAGTATGTTACAAGCATGTACAAATCTTTAAAAATGAAATGTTTTATATAATAAGTATTCAGGAATAAAAGGAAAAGAAAGATGTTGGACCTTTGTCTCAGGCTATAAATAAAATTTTACATTGGATTAATAGCACAATTATCAGAGCTAGAACCATAATCTCCTAGAAAATCACGTAAGTGTAAATCATGGCTTTAGATCGCCAATAAATTCTTAGATAAACTGTCAGTAGTACAAACAACAAAATAGAAGATAAATTTGATTTTATAAAATTTAAAAACTTTTGTGAAACAAAGGATATTATCAAGTAAACTAAAACACAACCTAGAGAATGAGTAATATCAGTAAATCATACATATAGTAAGGGTTCATTTGTTTGTTTATTGTCTTTTTGAGACAGAGTTTCACTATGCAGTTCAGGTTGACCTTGAACTCACTTTGTAGCCCATGCTGACCTCAAACACATGGCAATCCTCCTGCCTCAGCCACCTGGGTGTTGGAATTATAGACATGTGCCACCATGCCCTACAGACATGATAAGGGTTTATTATCAACAATATATAAAGAAATTTTATAGTGAAGCAAGATAAATCAAAAATGAGGAAAGAGTTTAAATAGACCTTCTTCCATAGAAGATATACAAATGCCCAAGAAGCACATGAAAAGATGCTTGACATCAAACAGAAGTATACATCAAATCCTCAAGATACCACTTCATGTTCATAAGGAAGCTCTAATAAAAGGGAAAGGAAAGTTATATCCATTTTGAAAATATTTTAAGTTTCTTGAAATAGTAAAGACAATATATAACCCACCAATTCCACACCTGGGTATAAGTCCAAAAGAATTTAAAATGTATATCTCACAAACAGAAGCTTTAGCACACAAGTTCATAAGAGTCCAAAACTGAAAATTATTAAAACATCCATCAACAGATGAATAGGTGAAAAGTGTTATATCTATTTCAATGGAATATTTGTCAACCATTTTAAATACTTGAGGCATGATGTTGCTGATTTTAGCTTACATATTTTTCTACCTTCATTACTGAGAGAGGCATTTTGTAGTTTTCAGTAATATTTGTGGATCTATGATTTTCCCTTCAGTTTGATGTCTTTGTCTTTTGTAGTTAGGGCTTTATTTAGTGAAATATGTAGCAAGACCTATTAATTCTTATTAGAGAACTGCCTTTTATATCACACTATAATCACTGTTATCCTTGTTTACTTTGAAGTACAAATTGTGCAGTGTCAAATTCATAGAGTTTCAGAAAATTTTGTTGAATCAATATTAGACTAACTTATCTGTTTTCATAATTTTCTATTTAACCCATGTTTTATGTTTTCCTTATATTTTCTATGGTCTTTAAAATATTTATATACTTTCCATTGATAAATTTAAAAACAATTGAAAAGAAAGTACTGGTACCTGTTGCAATGTTAATATACCTCAGAAATATTTATTCATATTAGGTAAATCATAAAGATAGAAAGTAAACTGTTAGCTACGAGAGACTGGAAAAAAGGGACAAAAGAATGATAATGATTTAATGGTTAGTGTCAGACTATGAAAATATTTTGGAACTAAAGTAAGCAACATTCTGAGTATTCTGAATGCCACTGAATTATTCACGTTGAAAATATACTTTTATATTATCTGAATTCTGCCTCAGTTGAAAACACTGAAAAGTTTAGGAAACAAAAGCATATATACCCAAGACAGATATAAAAATATAAAAATTCATCTTTACCTATAAAATAAAAACAAAGTAAAACTATAATTAAGTACTACTTCTCAGACATCTCATTGACAAAATATCAAATCTCTTGGCAAGACTGTGTAGGAACAGTGTATTTGTTGTAGGAATGCAAAATATGCAAAACAGCTGAACCAACTGTGAAGAGAAATTTAGTAAAATCTGTATGTATATATTAGTTTTAACTTATTTAGTTTTGACTCCTAGGAATTATAATAATCGTACCTTCAAACTTTAACAGACAGTAATCATTGCAAAATATTTTTAAACATTTTATTGTGAAAATATTAGTGATAAATATTGAATAACCTATGAAACACACAAGAAGGATTTCTAGGGACATAAATGCAATGATTTTATAAGTGCAATATATAAATGCCATTGAGTATACATAGTACTCAGATTTTGTTTAAGAAATCAGAAGAACTTAAATAATAGATTATTTTTAACTTTTGTTCAAACATTAAATACTACAAAAATGTATCAGACCCTAGTAAGCAAGAAGCTTACTGGTTTGGTTAGAATTGGCTTCACTGTCTCTCTTTCTCTATCTCTGTCTCTCTCTCTCTCTTTTCCATATGATTCCCTTTCTTTTTTTCATTAATCTAACATATATATTATGTATTTATATTATACATCCCAAAATATGATATATGTACATACATGTATAAAAATACATACATTCATATGTATTTTAACAACTGTTAAAAACAGAAAAAAGTCATAATTATGCTTCCTGATCCATGAACACACCATTACATATAATCTTACCAAAATAAGAAGTAAGATTTACTGAATCAGATGGACCTACATTCCATTTGGATAAAATACAAAGTTAATAAAAATAGTAAGTTCCACTGAATCTATAATAAAAAAAAAATTCAGAATCAAAATAAGTGACCAAAGACCCCCAATTTTTTTAACAATAAAGGAAAGAAGAAAAAGAATGGAAAGACATTCTATCTATGGAAAGAGATTTTGGAAACATGTCAAATGAAAAACAAGCCAGGCTAATTCATAGTATCTTGGAATGACCTCTTTTTAATGAAACCTATACAAACGCAAGAAAGTCCTTACAAATCAGTGTTACAAATCATTTTAAGGAAATAGGTGGTTAAGATTGGAAAGAGTCAGTCATACAGAGGATTTTTAGGATGACTAACACAGTGTATATCTTGATTTGGTTTTATAAAGTTATTACTTTAAAAAAAGAATTTATTTTGTGCTATTTCCTTTATTTTTTTATTTTACAACTATTAAATAAATAAATAAATAAATATTGAAGTTTTGCGAATAAGTGGCAGTACAAAACCTAGAGCACACTTGTCTGGAGGCCAGCAATCAATTATTATTGCCAGAGACAAATCCCATCAGTGTACTCTGTTGTTAACAAAGAAATACAAAGAACAGGAGAAGTTTTGTTTGACTTGGGGCATAAACAGCATCTTCAGGGAGTTGGAGAAACTCAGAAAGTTTCTGTCTGTTGCATAGTACTCTCCAGTGTAAAAAGTTACACAAAATATTGCCATAGTAAAGTTAGTTAATTAACAACACTAATTGTACTTGGATAGTGACCAAGTGAACTTAGTGTGTTATGGGATAGTGACCTGCCAGAACTTAGTGTGTTATGCGAATTATCTTCTAGAATCATGTCCTAGATTTTCCCAGAGTAACTAAGGGGAAAATGTTTAATGGGTCACTTGGGGGTGACATCTTTTTCTCTAAATTACCTTTTCCGTCTCCTATTAAGACTTTTTTTTAGTCATGAAACCAAATAACAAGGAAAGCAAGTATAATTGAATAAAAATAGAGGGAGAAAAAAATGAAGTGAATAATTTTATGTTTTTAGAACTAGTTCTATATTATGAATGCTATATCAAGAATATAAACCATACGCTTATCACAAGTACTTAAGGTGAAACTGCAAAATTACTATTGCCTTGCCTACCTATCTACTTGTTAACTCCTTCATGGCAAATGGAGAAAAAGCAATGGGATAAATACAATGGAAGTTACAAAATCTTGAGTGGGAAAAATGTTCAAGGCCCATTTGTCCATAATAATTTTAATTAGCAATGATGTAAAACATAAATAGCAATGACTACACTAGCACAGATGTTAAAAATGATCATTTTTATCTGCACAGAACAAAAAAGAGGTCAATTTCCTATAGTAACAGTTTTGAAATAAAATATCAGAACCTGAAAAACCTAAAATCATCTATGAGAATACACTGAGTGGAAAATAAAACATATACTAGAAGTAAATATAATTTAAGAGCAGACAACATCTAACCTTCAGATATCACGAGGGAGATATCTCAATAATACTTAAATCCATAGTTGACAACAAATGCAAATATGGTAGCTAATGTTTATTAACTATGCCAAGCAGCAAATATTCCTCTTCATCTTTGGCCTAAAAATCAGTGTCACTTGCATTTCAAAGCAAAAAAATCTGATCTACAACCTGCACAACTAGGTAACTGGCATTTTTATCTCCTCAAGAACTTAGCATTTCTATTTGCTGGAAAACTTTAGATTCTTCTCTTATAGTCATTCTGAAATATATAATTAATTATTGCTACCCTACTGTGTTGTAAAGCACTAGATTTGAGTACCCGCTGTTGAACCTCTCTATACCTTTTCTATTATCTTTACTATTGACATAAGGGAAAGAAACCTCTAATCTGCTAAGACTCTGGTATGAGTTCATGTTCTCTAAAAATTAAGAATGAGTTTTAGGAACAATGGAGGTTAAGGCAGATTACATTTATTGGGATAAAGAAAACTTCCATCTGAGAGTGAGACAGAAGTTGTCCAAAATGGTTTACAAAGACCTCTGCATTTACTAGAGATTTTTGTAGAGCAAATCCATGACTTGAGGTGGGTCCAAAGTGGGAAAAATGGGAAATTGCAAGGTTAGCATGAGGTGGGACAAAACTATGGTCAACCAATAAGATTATGAGTGTAATTGCTCAGGTAAAATTGATTAAATTGGGATCAAATGGAGAAGTCACTTAGCAAGCAGGCCTGAAGCTAAGGGTAGCCTATAGGGGCTTTACTTGTAGGAAGTTGGGTTAGTGACTCTTTCTGGCTTCTCAAGGTGACTGATACCTGTTTACAATATTAGAATAACAATCTGTGATGCTTATCCTTAGGAACTATGTGGGTGCCATTGTTTAACCGTTTGGTTTTAGATCTGGCTCACAACAGACAAGGTCCCTGTCTCTCCCACAGTTGCAAGCTATCTCATCTTCTTCACAGGCTCCTTGGAGGGCCTAACCCTATCTCACTGCCTATATTTTATCTAACTTAGCTGCCTATAACATTACTAAGTAAGCTAATCCCATGAATGCATGGCTTAATGTTAGAAAACAAAACAATAAAATTAACTGAATAACATATTCAGTTAACTCATTAATTGCAGAAATAGATTTGTTAATATTTAATACTCTGTAATAACAACTGAGCAAACTAGGAATGAAAGAGAACTAATATCACCATCATACTATAGATCCACTAAAACTACATCCAGAATTATAATTAATGAATAATTGAATATTACTCAACTATACTAGTATTAATATAATTCACAGCAATATGGATGAAGCCAGAGGACTTCACATTAAATAAGTTAGACACACAAATACAAATATCACATGTTTGTACTCATCTGAGGAAATGAATAAAGTTGATCTCATAGAAGCAGACTAGGTCATTTGAGGATAGTATTGTTACAGAAGTGAGGACAACTGGCTAAAACAGAAATGACATCCAAGCTCATGTACTCTAATTACCAAGAACAATATCACCTAGCACAGTTTAGATACGGACAAACGGTAGTAGCTATTAATTTTGCACCTTAATGCAAATGAGCAAAATCTACAGTCATATTACAGAACCAATCATGAATTGGAAGCTTGTATGTAAAGTGGTTCCCCTTGGTAGAGTGGTTTTAACCTGCAGTGGGGACACTTAAGAAAGTTGATAAAAACAAAGCTAACTGAAAAGAAAGTAGAAGCCAGGCTAGAGGACAAAATGTGATCATGCAAGCTTTGGGAAAATAGAGAAGAGGGCAAAAGAGAAAAAATAAAGGAGTAAGAAAGCAATTATCTGAACTTGATCTCTGACAGGTTGGGAATATCGCTCAGTGGCACAAGCTCCTGCCTAGTGAGTATAAGGTCCTGAGTTTGATTCCCAGTGCCAAAAAGAAAAAATGAAATTGATCTTTGGGTTTCAGGGATGGGATTAGCTTTCTGTGTCTGGATTTCTCCCCAGTCATTTAGAAAAGAGGAAAGAAGATAAGAAAAAATAAAGAAAGAGAAAGAAGGAAAACAATACAAAGACAGAGAAAAAAGAGGAAGCCCCACCCACCTACTTCTATTCTGTGTGTCCTTGTTCCCGAGTACAACGCTGGATCACCTAACTTACCACCTGTTGGCTTGTATTGTTACTACTGCAACCAACAATTTCACACTTCTAGTCCCACCTGTCCATCCTGTGCATCCTGTCTGGGAATGCTACTGTGAACTGATGTTCCTGCTTGTCTCTATGCCTTCCCACACTGCTTTTCACCTGAATGCTGGTAGCCACTGTGGGTGGCATTGGGAGAGTTTTATCTTTGAACACTCTGAAAAAATTATCCCCCTGATTTCTAGACTCTTATAAATGTATTCAGTTGGGTCTGGTTTTCCGCTGACAAGTTCTATCTTTTAATAATAGTATTTTTCATCATTTTAATCACTAATGTGGTCAGGTTTAAGCTTGTCATCATGGTATTCTTCTTGCTGCCTTGTTTCTCTTCTACAGCCTCTCTTTTATTCAAATTATACTTGGTATGCAACTTTATTTCCTACTTTGGGTTTTAGCTATATCTTTTTATATTATTTTGAATAACATCCAAGAAAGTATTATATCCACTAACACACTACAGTTTAGTTGAGTTAAATTTGTACTACTTTATGTAAAGGATAAGAAACTTAGAACAGCATAATTTTATCCATCCTTTTACTATTGCTTTAATATATTACACTTTTGTGCTCATTACATACGCCAGTGCATGATTACTATTATTTTTCTTTAAACATTCTATAATTTATTAATAATTTTAACTAATCTTATATTTACTTACCACAGTCTATTATTTTCAATGTTCATTTTCTGTATTTACAATGAGTGAATGTTTCAATTAATGAATGTTCAATGTTCATCTAGCTGATCAACAATCTCCTTCAGCATTTTCTTTAGCATGCATTTGAGGATGGAAAATTTCTCTTTTATTGTATGAAAATGAATCAATTCCAATTAATTCCATAATTTGGAATTATGGATGTGAGTGCTACACCTGCCCTGGGTCAGGTAGTTTGCATACAATGTAAGGGAGGGAAAGAGGCTACTTACTGCTGTTCACCCCTTTTGCTCTTGCCGCTTTTTTTATCTTCTGCCATCATGAAGAGTTGCCCTCTGCCATGTGCCACCCTTCCTTGTAACCAGCTGAGTATGGACTGGAACTTCTTCAGACTGTGAGCTAAAGAAACATTTCCTTCCCTAATTCTGGGTGTCAGGTATTTTGTCTCAGCTATAACAGAAAAGTGAGACAAACATAGATCAAGTACACAGAACACCAACAAAGAAATAAAAGAGAACCAAACTTGTGAACAAATGAACTTAGTAGATCCTTACAGAATGATCCACCCAACATCACAATACACATTCTTCTCAGGTGCACGAACAAATGAACTTAGTAGATCCTTACAGAATGATCCACCCAACATCACAATACACATTCTTCTCAGGTGCACGTGGGTCATTCTCCAAAATAGATCATATAATAGCACATAGAACATGTTTAAGTAAATGCAAAATAATTCAATGCCAAATATCAGTCATGAATATTATCTGATCATAGTGCAATGAAATTGTAACTTATTGACAAAAGAAATTTCAAAACTCCATAAACACATGGAAATTAAATAACACACTCCTGAGCAACCAATGAGTTACACACAAAATTAAAGAAGAAATTAAACAATATTCATAAACAAATGAAAATGAAAATACAACTTACCAGACCCTGTGGGACACAATGAAGACAGACTTAAGAGAGAAATTTATAGTTGTGTAGTCTCACATCAAGAAAACAAAATTGGCACAAAAAACAATGTTAAGTTGCACTTCAAGATTCTAGAAAAAGAAGAGCAAGTCAAGCCCAAAGCCCAAAGAAGGCAGAAAATTATCAAGATCAGAGCAGAAATTAATGCAATGGAGACCAAGAAAACAATACAAAGAAATAATGAATCAAAGGGTTGGTTATTTGAAAGAATAAATAAATTCATAAGACCCTAGGCAACCTTACAAAAGAAAGATAAAAACAAACCAAAATTCATACAATAAGGAATAAAGAGGGTGAAATCACTACAGATCCTACAGAATTCAGAAGATCATAAATACCTACTTTGAAAATGTTTACTCCCATAGGATGGAAAACACAGAAGAAATGGACAGATTCCTAGGTACATATGAATTACCAAAGCTGAATGAAGAAGACAAAAAATTTTTAATAATCAAATATCAATCATTGAAATCGAAAGTATAATTAAAAACTTACCAACAAAGAAAAGTCCATGTCTTGATGGATTCACAGCTGAATTATACAAGAAATTTCAGGAAGATTTAATGCCAATTATTCTCAAACTCTTTAATGAAATTGAAAGTGAATCAAATGTCCCTAACTCATTCCTGGAGGCAAGTATTACCCTCGTATTAAAATTAGAGAAAGAACCCAACCAAAACAGAGAAGTACAGGCCAATCTCTCTAATCAACATAGATGCAAAAATCCTTAATAATATACTAGCTAATAGAATGCAGCAAATCATCAAGAAGATTATAAACTTTGAACAAGTTTGATTTATCCCATGAATACAGGGGTGTTTCAATATATGCAAATCAATAGATGCAATACATC
The DNA here is from genome assembly GCA_004027595.1 of Dinomys branickii. NCBI lineage: Eukaryota > Metazoa > Chordata > Mammalia > Rodentia > Dinomyidae > Dinomys > Dinomys branickii. The sequence goes on along the minus strand of PVLD010006943.1, from coordinate 5,519 downwards.
ATATGAACATAGCCAAAGACAAAAATCACATGGTCATCCCAATAGATGCAGAAAAAGCTTTTGAGAAAGTTCAACAGTTACTCATGATAACAAAAAAACCTACAGAAAATTGGAATAGTCTTTACCTGAATCCGATCAAAGCCATCTATAACAAACCAACAACCAACATCATACTAAATTTACAAAAACTGAAAGCTTTCACTCTGAAATTAGAAAGAAGATAAGGCTGTGCACTGTCATCACTCTTGTTCAATATAGTTCTGGAAACATTATCCAGTTCAATTAAATAAGAGAGAGATATGAAAATAGTAAGGATTAGAAAAGAAGAAGTGAAATTATCATTATTCACTGATAACATGATACTCTACATAAAAGTCACAAAAAACTCCACAAAAACACTTTAAGATTTATTAACAAAATTCAGCAGCATAGCTGGATACAAAATCAACACTCAAAAATCGGTAGCATTCCTGAACACAAACAATAAACACAATGAGAGAGAAATTAGGAAACCCACCTTTTGCAATAGAATCTAAGAAAATATAATCCTCAGGAACCAATCTAACAAAGCAAATAAAAGATCTACACAATGGCAATTACAGCACCCTGTAAAAAGGAGATTTAAGAGGATTTTAGAAAATGGAAAGGTATTCCTTGCTCATGGAAAGAGGCAACATTGTGAAAATGGCCATACTCCCAAAATTGTTGTACTGATGTCTTGGTTATTTTTCTTTTATTGCTGAAGCAAAATACCTGATGCCCAAAATTAAGAAAGGAAAGACATTTAGCTCACAATCTATGGAGGTTTCAGTCCATACTTGGCTGGCTCCAAGGCAGTCTGGTACATGGTGGAGAGAAACCAGTCATGGTGGCAGAAAACAACAAAAGCAACAAGAACAAAAGGGAGGAGAAGTAGCAAGCAACCTCTTTCTTCCCCTCACATATGCAAATTATCCCATTCCAGGGTGGGCATAACACTCACATCCATAACCCCAGCATTGAACCATGAATCAGTCAAATATCTAGATGCCCACGACATAACTGAATGAGGATTTGGGGAGACATACAGACGCGAACCACAACAATGGATTCAATACAATCTCAATTAAAATGAATCAATCATAAACTCTAAAAGCCCACCCCATGACTGTATGGCTTTGGGGAGACAACCAGACAAACAATAACAATCCTTTTTTGAAGATGGGATTTTATTTTGTGGGGCTTATTTTTATTTTTTTAATTTATTTTAATTTTAAAAGTAAAAGAACAAAAACAATAACAAACAGACACACAGTAGCACAAGAACAGTACAAAAACTGAACTACAGATAAGGTGGAAGGGGATCAACAATGGTTGTTGTATTACATACTGATAACTTCAAAGTGTATGCTCAGGACACTACAAATAGACATACAAGATTGATCAAACAATTAATCATCGATTGTTCTGTTAAGGTAAAAATAAAAAATTGGGTTGAACTCCATAGGGGATCAAAGAACTCATTCAGAACAAAAGGAGTTTTAATTAATTTTAATTTGGACCCAAATTGGACCGGTCATTGCCCCCCATTCCCGACCAGAGAATGTGGCGCTTAACTGCCTTTCTTCTCACCTTACATACATTTTTGGTTTCCGTGGTAATAGATTGGAATGTCTAGGCCTGGCCACAGTTGCTTACCCTGCATCATGTGACAAGGTCAGGCTCTGGCCATAATTATATATACTTTAACATCTCAGGCAAGGAGAATTCCAGGACAAAGTCAGGACTGCAAAGTTAACTCTTTATTACCTTCCAGGATGTTTCTCAAGACAAATTTTGAGTCTTGTCTATCTTAAAATGTTGTGCTAAAAGTCACCACCCCTTACATTCCCCCCCCTTATGACATATTTTTTTTTCTTTAAGAAATACAAATTATGTCATATGACAGCGGTCTGGATTCTATTTGACATAGGGTGGAGTTCTCCAAAATGGAGGGTTTTTTTATGTTGTATATCAGAACGATGGACTCCATAGCTTGTTGGGCACAAGGAAGGCACAGAGAATGAAGTATAGCCTGGCTAAGTCCAAAAGAGTCCATCTGTGGGCGCTTGGAGTGTAGCTGCAGTGGTGCTTTTTTTCATTTGTTAGACTGGAGGCCTTTTTTACTGCTGCAGCTAAAATATGGCTAGCATTGTCAAAACAGAAGTAAAAGACACAACCATGTTAATATAATCAGTCCATTGTAGGATCCATGACAGATCTGTTGGCAGCAGACTTTATTATGGGCTTGAAGATCTCTTTTTTTTTATTATGGCCCCATGTTTTAGGGTGGCATCCACAAAGGTGTTTTACAACCTGTAATACACAAATATACCCTTGTCCCCATGTTTTTAACTGTACTGATATACCTTATTTATTAATTAATATTTTTTATTTATTAATATGTTGTAGTCATACTTTTTTGTTGGTTGTTTGAGACCAAGTGAAAGTGAGACTTCTATTGATTAAAATTAATGTCTTGATACCTATCAAGGTCAGTTAACTTTCCTCAGGATTTATCTTGGAACCATGTGCAGTACTGCTCAGTACTTTTGTCAGTGTCAGCCATCAGGATGAGTCACGGCCTTTGCTCAACCAAGGTGCTTTCTGTGAAACCTTGGGAGACCTTTTCTCCTGGTAACTCTCCTTAGGCACACGATACATCATGCAATCCTTTTCCTCTGTGGTCCCATAATCTCCTTGATCAGAAGGTGAGGGACTCAACCAAGTTATGACGTTGCAGCAGAGGTTTTTTTTATACCCTGGCTGTTATTTGACCTCAGGGGGCTTGGCCAAAATATTGGTGTCCTCTAAACCCAATTTGTCTTTTTAATTTTTGGTCCCTAAACCTCAGTTGTTAGACATCCAGTACAGAAGATTAATGACATTACACTATAAGTACCTTGAAATATAAAGTATAGTCAGAACTGTTATTATTTTTTTATCAATCATGGATGTTTTAGTAGTTGAATCCCTGTGGAATGTGAACAGAACAACAGTTCTATAGTTTTATAAAGAAAACTGGAAGTAAAAAAATCATACATAGCATTGTTATATAACAAGCATGATAACATTTTTACAGCCCAATAAAATAGCCCTTTTACTTATCATTCCTACATAATATATATGAAGTTTTTATCCAACCTTTTTAAAACAGGATATCTTTTAAGAAATTTATAACATTGTGTGGGCTGTTTACATTATATATGTTTTTATTAAAAAAATTATCATTTGAGTGATGACCTCATGTTGGACTAACAAGAACTTTTTATTATGAATATTTGGAACTCAAGAGAAAGGTAGATGTCTAACATTATAGAAACAAGGGTTTTACATGTTAGAATATTGTACCTTTTGTAGGCATGAATACAGTTAATACACCATGAAATTAGCAATAACAAATTGTTATTATTATTAATTTTTAAATTTAGTTTGGTACCAATAGCATCTTTTAATCAGAAAACAAACCTTATTGTCTTATTTTTGAAAATTTAACCTTTTAACAATAACCAATGTAAACATCACAATAATATATTTTGCACAATATTTATTAAGGTGTCTCCCATAAGGCTATGGAGATTATTGAGGCTCCTTATTAATGAACAAAAACTTGTTATCAATTGGAGTCCTGTATCGTAATCTTTCTCCACCCTAAGGGGTTTTTATTTAATTACCTTAACCCATCTTTGTTTGTCCTATGAACATCTATTCATAGTTATACACATATGATAATTATAAAACCACTTTTAACATGATTTTGATTAGCCAGCAACTTGGTAGAAGCAAATCTGTAATCTATAAACCAAATTAGATTGCAGACAATTGTCTCAAAAATCAAAAAACATGAAATCGGATGGGAAGATGGCGACCAGGTGAGCAGCAAGGGGGCGATCCTCCTTAATAAACACCACCAGCTCGAGACAGACTTGGCGAGTGTGAATGCTGGGACCTCGGCTGGGAAGTTCAAACTGGGCGTATTTCTCTGAGATGCCGGGGGAGATGTGGTAGGGCGGACCAGGCTGCCGTGGCGAGACGTGGGAAAGCCCCAGACGCTGGGAGCCAGGGACGATCCGCGCGGGGAGGAAGCTTCGCTCGGTCCAAGCACCCTGGGAGCACAGCCAGCTCGATCCCTCCCGCCTCCCGAGCCAGTGCAGCTTTCCGGCGACTCCCGACAGAGATCGGCTTTTTGGTGGCGGCAACGCCCGGCAGTCCCACATTTCGCGCGTATCGGGCGGGCCGCGCAGAAAGCCCCAGACGTTGGGAGCCAGAGACGCTCTGCGGGGGGAGAAAGTTTGGCTCGGTCCGAACACCCTGGGAGCGCAGCCAGCTTGGTCCCTCCTGCCTCCCGAGCCGGTGCAGCTTTCCGGCGACTCCCAACAGAGATCGGCTTTTTGGTGGCGGCGGCGCCCGGCAGTCCCACATTTCGCTCGTATCGGGCGGGCCGCGCAGAAAGCCCCAGACGCTGGGAGCCAGGGACGCTCCGCGCGAGGAGGAAATTTGGCTGGGTCCGAACGCCTTGGGAGCATAGCCAGCTCGGTCCCTCCCATCTCCCGAGCCGGCGCGGCTTTCCGGCGACTCCCGACAGAGACCGGCTTTTTGGTGGCCGCAACGCCCGGTGGTCCCACATTTCGCGCGTATCGGGCAGGCTGCGTGGAAAGCCCCAAACGCTGGGAGCCAGGGACGCTACGTGCGGGGAGGAAGTTTGGCTGAGTCCGAATGCCCTGAGAACACAGACAGCTCGGTCCCTCCCACCTCCCGAGCCGGTGCAGCCTTCTGGCGACTCCCGACAGAGATCGGCTTGTTAGCGGCGGAGACGCCAGGCAGTCCCATGTTTCGCGCATATCGGGCAGGCCGCGCGGAGGGCCCCAAACACTGGGAGCCAGAGACGCTCCGCGCGGGGAGCAAGATTGGCTGGGTCCGAACGCCCTGAGAACATAGACAGCTAGGTCCCTCCCGCCTCCCGAGCCGGTGCAGCTTTCCGGCGACTCCTGACAGAGATTGGCTTTTTGGCGGCGGCAACGCCCAGCAGTCCCACATTTCGCGCGCATCGGGCGGGCCGCGCAGAAAGCCCCAAAGGATAGACTGGCACCTTGGAACCTTCCTGCCTGCAGGGACTCCAAAAACTGGTGAGATATCCGGGCTCGCGACCAGATCACCGAGTGAGGGAGGAGATCCATCCCTATACCTGCAGGGAACCCTGGGAGGGCGGGGGAGCGGTCTTACACACCTCATCCAGGTCACTAGGTAGGGAGTATCTAACCAATATCTGTACAGCCTTTTAAGCGGAACTCTCAGCAGAAAACTTAAGGGACATTCCCCCAAAGAAAAGTCATTGGAGCAACCTCTGCAGCAGACCTTTGCCTGCTGAACTGACTGGGGAATCTACTGCTCAATATTTTGAATCAGATACCCAAAAAAGGGAAGACAGAAGAACAAATCTCAGCAGAAAGCTTAAGGGACATTCTCCCAAAGAGAAGGAATCATTGGAGCAGCCTTTGCAG